>JAOWBN010211579.1:0-13878 GCA_028565015.1 Pinguicula moranensis | reverse complement strand
CATACATTTTAAGTTTGTTAAGTTTGTCATTTGAATTGGTAAGAGTCAGTTGAGTTTTACAAGTTAGTAGTGGAGTCCATAGAGTCCAAAAACGAGTATAAATACTGTAGTCTTAATACTGTAGTCTTGAGATGAAGAAAGGCATCGAAAAAGTAGTCTTTTACCCACAATTCTCTTGTTTTCTACTTTCCAGTATTCCTTTCTTTACTGTCTTAACTCATCTCATCTGATCTCCACTAAAAGCTGTTCAAATCCCTACGGAATTGTAACAACTGGTATCAGAGCACAACCGATCCATACAAATGACCAACACCCGCCAACAGTCCAAAGGTGACACCTCAAAACCAGTATCTTCTGCCTTAGTTGAGGTGGTGGTTGAGCCAAGCACCTCCATGAATCCTACTGAACAAATGTTCTCTGCCATACAAACCCAGCAACAGTTATACGTTGATATGTCCACCAAGTTGGTGAAGTCAAACCGCATTCATCGACTGGAATCCAAAAAATCTGTCATTGACAGTCTTCCTCAAATCGTTTCCAGTGGAGTGAATTGCAAAATGCCCGCTCGCCGCCTCCGCCACCCTACCAAGAATTCTCCGCCCCATCGATAGTACCCCATATTTTGGGACTATACCAATGCCAGCATTCCATCCAGGTACCACTGGGTACAATTGGCGTCCCAACGTTATTCCAGCACCACAAGACAACTGGCCACGGCCACACATGTACAACAACCGACTTTTTGAAGGGAATGGCACGCGCCTGGATGATTATGATCGCAACTGGCATGTCAAAATGCCATATACAGATTTTCCCCGTTTTAACGGCCAAAATGCACGCTCTTGGATTGAAAGAGCTTCTGAATTCTTCGCCATCTACTCGGGTATCACTTATGATGAAAAAGTCGAGTTTGCTAGGATGCATTTTGACGGTCCCGCGGACATCCGGTTTCATAGTCTTACCGTTACTCGGCTAGTTTGTTGGGATGACCTCGTTACCTCCATTTTGGTACGTTTTGATTCAGCGGATTCAGGCAATGTATTGGAGGAATTCCTCTGTTTAAAACAGCGATTGAACAAATCTCTTCAATCCATATTAGAACGTTTTGATGCCGTTGTCACCACCGTCAGAATCCTATATCCAAAGTTTGATGAAGAATTTTTCAGAGAGAAATTCGTATGTTGCTTACAACCACAACTTCGCTCCGTCGTCTGATCTCAAGGACCCCAGACACTCATGGAGGCAATTTCCATAGCCAAGAATCAAGGGGTGATCGTCAACTCCTTGGTTGATTGTGTTACGGCAGCAACCACACAATGGCTGTCTCTCAGGCCACAAAACAGACCCAGTCTACAAACTAAATCACCGGTCCCAAACCCATCTATGTCGCGACGGAAGTTGTTATCTAAAGCAGAATTGAAGGAGCGCATTGATAAGAAATTATGTTTCAAATGTGGAGCGGCTTTTGAACCAAGGCACAAATGTGCTACGCAACTTAACTCCTTGCACACAGATGTTGAGATGCTTGACACTTGCTCTGACGAACCAATGGATGATGGCCCAATTAATCCGGAACCAATTGATGACCACATGATAGAAGGTTCACTATCTATCAGTGCTATTTGTGGGAATACCACATTCACTACATATCATCTTCGAGGCTATTTTAAGGGCGAGCCAATCCAAGTCTTAATTGATGGAGGCAGCTCCCACTGTTTTCTGGACGCCAAATTTGCCAAAAAGAAGAACTGTATGTTAGAATATGTGACGCTGATGATGGTGGAAGTCGCTAATGGAGTCCGAAACCGCAGTGATACAATCTGCAAACAATTTCAGTGGTCTACGCAAGATACTACATTTACATGCTCTCCGCGAATATTCCCTCTACATAGCTTTGATCTCATTGTAGGAGACGATTGGTTGCAACACTATGGGTCAGTAGTTTATGACTACAACACCATAACCGGTCCCTTACACGATCAAGGGTGTGCTATACCACTGCAAGTCATCCGAATTGCAACTGAACTCAATTGCATATCCGCTGAAAGTATGGCCAAAATTCTTAATACAGGCGCGGCAGCAGTCTTTGGACAAGTCTTTGTTATTGAAGGGGCTTCTGACACCAATAACCTTGCAGTCCATCTGGTGGATTCTGATGCAACTACCTCTTCCTTGTACTTTGATATGAAGGGCGCCTGCTTCCAGACAGAAGCTTCCACTCCTCCAGTAGATGCATCTCGTCAAAAGAGCCTAGATACCATGTTGCACGAGTACTCAGATGTACTTCAAGAGCCCCAACACCTGCTGCCTAAACGTTCTATCGAACACAGCATCACACTTATTCCCGAGGCTCAACCAAGGAAGCAATTCTCATACCGAACATCACATTTTCAGAAGGATGAAGTCGAAAAGATCGTGACTGAACTTCTAAAAACAGGACTCATTCGTCCGAACCATAGCCTGTTCGCATCTCCCGTGTTATTAGTCAAAAAGAAAGACGGTGGATGGCGAATGTGCGTCGATTATTGACACTTCAACAATCTTACCATTAAGAGCAAGTTTCCAATTCCAATCATTGATAAACTTCTCGACGAACTTCATGGCACCACTTATTTCAGTAAACTAGATTTACACTCCGGATACTTTCAGATCCGCATGATGGAACAGGATATCCACCTGAATAGTTTCGTCACACCAAGGCCAATATGAATTTTTGGTCATGCTCTTTGGCCTCTGCAACGCACCTGCTACCTTTCAATACCTGATGAACAAGGTTTTCTCCCCAATGTTACGATAATATGTCCTTGTCTTCTTCGATGACATCCTCGTCTACAGCAAGACTTGGGAAGACCACCTCACGCACCTCCAATAAGTGTTGGTTGTTTTACAGCATCAGCAACTATATGCCAAAATGTCCAAATGTTCATTTGGTCGGAAAACCATCGACTACTTGGGCCACATTATCTCAAATGAAGGAGTAGCCACGAATCAAGAAAAGGTACGAGCCATGAACGATTGGCCATGTCCTAAAAATCTGAAGTCTCGGGTTTCCTAGGCCTCACAGGCTACTATCGGAAGTTCATCCGACATTATGGAACCATTAGCCAACCCCTCACACAATTGCTGGAACGCAACTCCTTGGTCTCAGGAAGCTGAGGCTGCCATGAATAACCTGAAGACCATCATGTGCGAGGCACCTGTACTCGGCCTCCCAAACTTCGATGAACCGTTCACATTGGAAATAGATGCGTGCAATAATGGGGTTGGCTCGGTCTTGAGCCAAGGCGGACGACCATTAGCATATTTCAACCGGGCACTTGGATCTCGACAGCTACAACTCTCAACATACGAAAAAGAATTGCTCGCCATGGTTCTTGCCGTCAAAAAGTGGTCAAATTACCTTCAAGGACGGACATTCATTATCCGTACCGATCAGCAATCCCTCAAAAACTTACTAGAGCAGTGCCTTACCACCATGATTCAACAAAAAAATGGCTGCCAAGTTACTCGGATATGACTACAAGATTCAATATAAACGAGGCGCCGAGAACAGAGCAGCAAATGCTTTATCACAGTACGGTCCCAACATTGAACCCCAATGTTTCCATCTGTGTTGCAGCACTGCTTCATGGATCAATGATGTCACCACCAACTACAACGGTGATACACATCTTTCATCCGTTCTCCAGGCCAAAACCATCAATCCAGATATATACCCCCAGTATCAGCTGAAACAGGGACTTTTGCGGCGGAACGGCAAACTTTGTATTGGCCGTAACACCAACTTCCGGAATCAAATTCTCACTCACCTACATAATGCTCCACTGGGAGGACATTTCGGCATCTTAGTTACATACAACAAGATCAAAATGTACTTCCATTGGCCCGGGTTAAAAAAATATATAGAGGAATGGATAAAGAGTTGTGATGTATGCTTGCGCAGCAAATCGAATACTACCATCCAGGCAGGTCTTCTTCAACCCATGCCAATCCCGACCACCTTATGGGATAGTATAAGTCTACACTTCGTCGAGGGACTCCCCAAATCAGACGGCAAATCAGTTATATTGGTCGTAGTCGATCGCCTCAGCAAGTACGCCCATTTCATTCCATTGTCTCACCCTTACACCACTGACATGGTCGCCCAACTATTCATGAATCATATTTATCGGTAGCACGGCCTTCCATCAAAAAAACTTGATGTTTTTTTTAGGTATAATAAATTTTATGCATAAAAACAAGTCAAATTACCTAAAAACACTCACTTGACCGTAAGTATACGGATGTAGTTGTGTAAGTGAAAATATGATCGAATCCCACAGGAAGTGTTTGGTGTTAAAAATTGTTTTAAGTGTGACTACATAAACATAAAAGGATAAAAATTATTTTTTTTCTTTTTATGATTTTTAATATAAAAAGAAATTAATATAACCTAAAAATTACAGGACAACTTAACTAACAATGGAATTCTAAAAGCTGAAAATCACGAGAAGATAGACAGGAATTAAGGGATCCTCCTAAGTATGACTAGGATGACTTCAATTTCCTCAATTTATGCAAGTTTACATGTCAAGGTTAAACTGATTAGGGATGATACTTTTACGCTATAGTTTCTTATGTATATTACTTCTAGAATTGTTGGTTAATTCCCTCTGTCGAGTTATATCTAGCCAAATTTCAACTAACTCGTCTGCATCTTCCTACACTTTATTTTAAAGTAAATAGGAGACTAATTCAAGTGCGTCTTCACATTAATAATTAATTGCAAAAAATTCACATTTTACCTACCTTGCGTCTAAGCATAAGTTTCAAGTTCTATTTGCCAATTATCGCACAATATGGCAATAAAGAATTAACCAATATTGTGTATTTTCACGTAATTTATTTGGTCAAAATAAATCACATGCATTTACTAATTTAATTTGTCAAAGAGACTCCACACAAATAATCCAAGACATGAAACTCACATTAATCTACAAAAAATCAGTCACACATCTGTCAACTTAGGAGTAAAAAAACAAATTAGCTATGCATATTTAAGTTGGAACAACAACACATAAATTTAAACAATGAAAATATAATTAAAATTAAAGAATTCAGAAAACTCCCCAAAAAAAGCAATCCAACCCAAGATTTAATCCTCAATAATTCAGTGGTAAAAATTATTCCAACAACACCTTTTTCTTTTTGATTTATGACTTCTCCTTTTTTCTCCTTCTCCAGATCACTTCTCTTTTTTCCTGCTATTTCTTTCTCTTTTCTTTTGTTTATTCTTTTTCCTTCTCTTTCACGTCAACCTCCCAATACTTTCTTTTCAATTCCCTTTTTTTGTTTCTCTCAATTTCACTTTCTTCTCCTGCGACACTTCTCGATAAGCCTTCTTCTCCCCAAAAATCTCTGATTTTTTCTTTTGTGCGGCTGCTCTCCAGATCTCCCTCTTTGTGGCTCTTCTTTTTTTCACCCTTTTTATTCTCTTTCGCCAATCATGTGGGCTTTTAGGTTTTTGGTTCTTGGGCTAATCAATATTCTTGTCTCCTTTGGGTTTTGGGCCGGGCTTGACAGAAATTGGCTTGCCTAATTAAAATATTAGGCTCCAAATCTCTTTTCTTTAATGAATTTTCCTAAAAATTCATAAAACAATCCAAATGAAATTCTTATCATTTTTTCAAAAAAATTAATAAAATAAGTCATTTATAATAATCAACAAGTGTAAAATCATAACGAATAAATAGATATGTTTGATTTGCATCAGTATATCATCCTGCAGCGGATCTGGCGTGTTATAAATCGTCGGGAGCCAAATCCGATAGTATGTCCCACTGATATTGCGACCTATCAACGGATCCAGCAAGAAAATTGCTTGTATCAACTTCTTGTTGCTGTGAGCTCCGGTTATGATAATCGCATACGCCACACTTAGACAGGAAGCTGCGCGTCGCTAGATTCTCAAGCCCCAAATTTTTGGCGACACACAATTGATCGATTTAGGTAGCGGACTCAGTGGCCGTGGGCGGTCAGGCACTCCCAATTCCGGAAAATCATCATCCCGCACCGGACCTATCGATAAATCGAAGCTTTGGTGTTCCGATTGCTGGAAAACCTGCCAAACCACCGAAAAATGCTTTAGAAATATGGATATCCCAACTGGTGGTATGAGCTACACAAATTACCCAAACCAAGTGGTTCTGTCACCACCGTCGGCCATCCTGAGGAGATAGCACTGGACAGTGACGGGCAGGTGACCTTCGGCGAATTGGGATTTGGCAGATTCTCACATGGTCGGGAGTTATAGAGTGTTGATGGAAATGGCAGACAATATTTTTCCATATATGATTTCTCCAACACGCGTGAACTGAATTCTGCAGGTATAATAATTTCAGACAAAGACATAATTCCAGAATTTTTTGCTCTTGTTTTGCCCCTGTCTCTACCGCAGACAAAAACAAAATTTCCCAGGAAATTTCCAATATTACGGAAGTGCCATCGCAGCCAATTTTCCACGCGTTTGCAATCGGGTCCCTCAGCTTCTCCGGATTACAGTGTCGCCCAGAAGTTTCTGTTCGTTATCAGTCGGCCCCTAGAATTTTCGCCAAATTGTAGCGGCGATCCAACACTTCTGGTAAATTGCAGCGGCACCCGAAAGTTTCTGCAGGTCTTCAGTTTGACCCCAATACTTCTGCAATTTTGTAGCGATTGCCCAAAACTGCTGGGAAATTACAGTTTCTGGACTGTTCGATTGTGTGCACAATCTTCGAATCCTCAAGCGAAAAAAATCCTCAATGGCATCTTGACTATGGTGCCACTTATACGATGGCTTATGATGCCAGTGATATTCGTAATCACTCCTCTGCAAATAAATTCATATACAAATAGCTAATGGGGGCATTATCGGCGTTTAGGGAACTGGGTCGATTGAGATTTCTCCTACTCTTAAATTGTTCAACTGTCTTCATGTTCCGTCGTTATCCTGCAAATTAGTCTCTGTCAGTCATCTGTCCAAGGAACTTAATTTCAGGACCTTCGCACGGGGAAGATTATTGAGCGTGGTACTGAAAGGGGCAGTTTGTACTACGTGGATGAAGTGGCTCAACAAGGGACTGTTGGGCTTGCTCACGGGACGGCGGACAAGCATCTTTAGATATGGTACCAACGGCTGGTTCACCATTCTTTCGGTTATCTCAAAGTCTTGTTTCCGTCTCTTACTAAACATACTAGTTCTTTCTCATGTGAAACTTGTATATTAGCTACGAGTCATAGACATTCATTTTCCAGTATAGATCCTTGTGCGACATCTGCATTTCAAATTATTCATTCAGATGTGGGGGGGCCTGCATCTCATTCCATTCACAGTTCGTGTTGATATTTTATTTTGTTTATTGATGATTTTTCATGAATAACCAGGATTTATTTCTTGAAATAAAATTCGGAAGTCCCGAGTGTTTTTTTTGAATTTCTATAAAATGATATCCACTCAGTTTCAAAAACAAATTCAAATTCTTCGTTCCGATAATGGGGGGAGTTTGCCAATACTGAGCTAAAAAATTTCTTTCTTGATCATGGGCTTGTTCACCAACTTACCTGTCCCAATAGTCCACAACAAAATGATGTTGCCGAACACAAGAATCGTATCCTCCTAGAGGTCACCCGTTCCCTCATGCTTGAGTCCAAGGTCCCACATTACTTATGGCCAGAAGCTGCAGCATCTCCAGCATACCTTCTCAATCAACGGCCTTCCCAAGCCCTACACATGCATACCCCTATATCAACCTTGTCCTCTCAGATCACCACATATACACCCCTCACTTTACCTCCACGGGTCTTTGGGTGCTATGTCTTTGCCCACATCCCTTGGTCTGAACGGACTAAACTTGAACCTTGTGCCTTGAAATGCGTTTTTGTTGAGTATGGGGTTCATTAGAAAGGATATTGGTGCTATCATCCTTCGACTCATCGAATGTATACTACTCTTGATTGTAACTTCCTTGAACATGACATGAGTTCTACTACTTTCCAACCTCGCGGTCAGGGAGAGAATATAGGTGATCCCCTCAGTTGGTTTCTATGCCCGAGCATGTCGTATGCTGATCCACAAGAGCTTGCCTCAGGAACCACCAAGCTACCTGCCACGGAGCTACAAGTTGCGACTATGTCTAAGCCTCCTCCAGACAATATCTCTACGCTTCGATCCCCTTCGTTCGGAGCTCCTAAGGTACGTCATTGCACTCCTGAATCTGATATTGCAGTAATTACTCTTGATCCCATTATTGAACAGAATACAGCGGAATCTGAACCATATGTTCTCCCTCCAAGGAGAAATTTGGGTATTCTAGCTTGACGATATGAGCCAGATCATGTTCCAAAATCGTCCAAATATCTTATGGCTAACCTAGCCAAGGGGAGACTTACTAACCAAGCCTTTGTTTTTTTTGCACTTGTATATATTGTGTAGGTACCACAAACCATAACTGAGGCTGTAGATAAACCAGAATGGAGACAGGCTATGCAAGAAGAAATGAAAGCCTTACTATTTAAAACATGAAAAAAGTGTACATCACCATCCGAGCAAAGACTTGTAGGATATCACTGGGTATATGCTGTAAAACATAATGCTAATGGAACAATTGAAAGATACAAAGACAGATTAGTGGCTAAAGGGTTCACGCAGACATATGTCCTTGATTACTCAGAGACTTTTTCATCGGTGGCAAAAAATTGACACTATAAGAGTACTGTTTTCTATTGCAGCAAATCTAGAGTGGCCCCTACATCAATTTGATGCAAAGAATGCCTTCTGCATGAAGATCTAATTGAAGAAGTTTACATGGAGCCACCTCCAGGGTATTCCTCTGAGTTTAAAAATGGTGAAGCTTGTCTCTTGAAGAAAGTTGTATATGGTCTTAAACAGTCACCTCGAGCCTGGTTCGGTAGATTTTCAGTAGCCATGAAAATATATGGATATATGCAGAGTAATGCAGGTCACACTCTATTTCTAAAATGTCGTGGTAAGCTAATTACATGCCTCATCATTTATGTTGATGACATGATTATTACAGGAAGTGACACTAAGGAGATTCAACAACTTAGAGAAAACTTGTTTCGAGAATTTGAAATGAAGGACCTTGGACAATTAAAATATTTTCTTGGAATTGAAGTACTCAGATCAATCCAGGGAATATTCATCTCCTAGAAGAAGTACATACTTGACCTCTTGTCAGAGACAGGGATGCTGGATTGTAAGCCTGCTAAGACCCTTATGATAATGAATCACAAATTTCAGCTTGATAACAAGACAAGCCTTGCAAACCGGGAACAATACCAGAGATTAGTTGACAAATTGATACATCTCTCTCATACTAGGCCAGACATAGCCTATGTTGTAGGGGTAATTAGTCAATTTAGGCATCGAACACAGATAGACCACATGGAAGCAGCCCAGCGAATAGTCCGCTATCTGAAAGGAGCAACATGACATGGAATTGTGTAGAAGTCAGGGCATTTGAATATTGAAGGATATACTGATGCAGACTGGGCTGGAAGTCAAGTAGATCGAAGATTGGCGGTAATATTGTGACATGGAGAAGCAAAAACTAGAAAGTGGTGGCACTATCTAGTGCTGAAGCTGAATTCAGAGGCATAGCTAAAGTACTGGCTGAGGTACTTTGGCTGAGAAAACTTATTTTAGAGCTTGGGTTTCCAATCAGGGACCCAATACCCATCTGTTGTGACAGTAAGGCAGCGATAAGCATCTAAGGGAATCAAGTTCAACATGACAGAACAAAACATATCGAAGTGGATAGACACTTCATCAAAGAAAAATTAGAAGACAACATTTTGAGTCTTCTATTTGTGCGATCTGAAGACCAACTAGCAAACATTCTGACCAAAACAGTCTCAAGAAAGATGTTTGACAATATATTATGCAAGTTAGGTATCGGAGACCCGACGACCAAACTTGAGGAGGAGTGTTAAGTATTAAATGTTGTTAGGTGTTAGATAATAGGTAGAAGTAGTTAGCAAAATGTCACATCTCTCACCCAACCCACCAAACACTAATTCTCTTCCTATATATTTGTATCAAACGGTATGAATTAAGTGCATAAGATTGGATATTAATTGTTAACACGTCTAGGATTCTAGACGATTGAGATTTTTAACAAAAGAGAGTTTACTGGTAAAGGAAAGTTGAGTCTCTTCTACAAAAAATTAGCAACAAGATAGTCGGATGGAAAGGCAAATTCTTATTCCAAATGGGAAGGTTAGCTATGATAAAACATGTCCTATCGAGTATCCATCTTGCACACGTTATCGATCATGAGAATCCCCAAGTACATTTTCAATGAAGTGAGACGAAGGTTGGCCAGATTTCTTATGGGAGGAGAAGGACGAAAAGAAAAGAATTCACTGGACAACCTGTCATTGGATCTGTAAACCAGTGGAAGAAGTGAGACTGGGAATTAGAAAGAAAACCTGGCTATGAAGCTGTGCTTGAAGCTATTGACAAAAAATAGCCTTGAGTGTAAATTTCTAAGAGCAAAGTATAACAAGAAGTTCCATCCATCTTCTTAAACAAGAGATCAAAGGGTTGGATTCTCAATTCTGGAAGTATGCACTAAGTATGAAAGAGGAGGTAATTGATAATATCAAGACTGTCCTGCGAAAGGGAAACTCATCCTATTGGTTTGACAAATGACTAGCTCGGGCTCTCTGGCAGCACATATTACCCCAAGTGCTTAATAAAGAAGCCAAAGTTAATGAATTCTAGGAATTGCACGAATGGAAACTAGAATAGGTGCAAGACACACTGGGTGTAAGGCTATGTGAGCAAATCAATCAAAAACAAATAAGAGAGAATACGTCAATGGTGGATGACATCACAATTTGGACTATGGATGAAAAAGGAAATTTTAGTCTAATCTTTGCATGGAAAATTGTAAGAGCTAGAGAAATAGAAGACCGAAGATTGTAGGATATCTGGAATAGAACATTGTGTCCAAAGATTTCCCTATGTGCCCGGTGTGCGTGACACAATTGCCTACCGTTGGACTAAAACATTCGATGGAGGGAGTGCATATGGCTTCGAGATGTGAATGTTGTGATAGACGGAATCGGGAGACAAACGACCACATAGTTGTGGGTATCACCCTGACCGTCATCACATGTGGATTGTGGTTGAGCAGATGCAAAGCAAGATTCGAACATTTTCGGCCTTCAATAGACCAAACATGGCGGCAGGTTTATTATTGAAATTACTAACTTATATGATTTACATATTCTTTTGCAGGTGACATGCCAAAATTCTCGCAGAGATGAACCTACAGGTCAAGAACAAACAAACAGGATGCATCAGATTGGTAACTTGGGAGCTACTCCTACAGAATTTAAGAAACTCAACTATGACAGATGTTGTCTATGCAACCATGAGCATCGGGGGTGGAGGTATAATCAAGAAAAAAAATGGCACGTTCATGGCTGCTTTCTCTCCAGATTTTGGTACTAGTACGAACAAAAACGTCGAGTTGCGTGCTATCATGGAAGGTCTGAAGATATGTAAAGACCAAGGATGCGACATGATAGTCATCGAAACAAATTCAAGCTTTATGGTTACTTGGATCACCTAATATAGATGTGACCCATGGTATTTACAGGAATTTTGGACGAGTTAATCTCAACTATTACAGGACTACAAGTGGTCGTACAATAGCAGTTCAGGGAAGACTACAGTATTGAAGAGGCTTTCACAAAAAAAGAATCAACAAAGATGAAGCAGATACTTTTGGAACACTCGCAAATGGAAAACAAAATCTGGGGCAGAATCAAAACACAAAAATGGAGAATACCTTATATGAGGAGAAGGACGGACATGAATGTCAGGTCAATCTGCCGGTCTAAATTGTATGTGGTTAGATATGCACCCATAACATACCCCTAAATAAATAAATTTAAAAAAAATATGATCAATATGCAATGGACAGCCTTAACAAGACCAAAAAAATTGTAAAGGAAAGTCTTGAAGTATGAGTTTGATGAAACCTCAAGTTTTGTTCTTATGAAGGCACTCGGTAGGTATAATACCAATACATGTAGGATTTGACCGCACCTCTTTAGATTTCAATGTTGAGAGAGCTAGGAGAGTTCTCATGTTAATTTCCCGTCTTCATCAACCTCAATACTTGGTGTGATTGAGATCGAGAAGAGCCTATGGAGCAAAATGGGAGGAGTTGATTGACGAATTACTGGAGGTAGGCATCAAGAGGTCTTGATATTGTGTCCATCGTAAACATTCCTTTTCTAAGAATATCTGTTGCTATTTGAATTTATTCCCTTATCACAACAACAACAACAACGTACCCAGTATATTTTCAACTAAGTTGGGGTCTGGGGGTCAGATGTACGCAGTTTTATCCTTGTAATTATACAAAGAGGCCGTTTCCGTTACGACCCAATATGCATTGCGTCATTTGATATATTGAGTTCCAGCAACTTCACTAAATAGAAGTACTGAAATTTAATAGAGTCATTTTCCTCTAGTCCATTATTAGCACAAGGCTAAAAGAATTGTCAATGATGACTCTTCCAACTCCATTTGCAATGGACAAATGGAATCATTGACACTAACTTGTTAGGGGAAAGATTTTTGTCCTAAAATTATTTCGATATTATTGGTCTGTTAAAGGACATCTTTGGTTAGGCTTTTAGTTTTTGTAGGAATTCGCTCATAAGTTTGTTTTTATTTTTAACTTTTCAAAAAATTTACAATATTTATTTTATTTTTAAACGTGCTATCATAGGTATCCAAGACCATAGGCCTGACCCTGTCCACCATTGGGCCTTGACCAACATGTTTCATTACGTATTTAGCCGATTATAAATTTTTTCACTACCCATAATATTTAAAAACCCTAAATATAATGACCAGAAGAAGGACCATTACCAGACATTGGATATTAGCTAGACGCGCAAAAACAATTTGAAAATATTTTAACTTCCCTGGTTTGTGGGGTCCATTTACTAATAGATGGTTTTCAAGAAATAGTTTAAAATCTGTGAACCTTACTCCAAGAGGTATTTGAGTTGTCAATTGTAGCACGCACACGGTCGAATTTGTATCTGCTGGATTATTGATTCACCAGAAAATACAAACAACACGTAATAGTAAAAAAATAATAATTATGTGAAGAATATTTAATTAAGCAATTTAGGAAAAATAAAAGAATTTCAAAATCTGGGGACCACTCGATGGGGCTATTTTTTACCCCAGATGGAAATTCAATTAAATTCGGAAATTGCCAGAAAAGAGATAATTAAATAATTCAGAAAAATAAAGGAATTTCGATATCGGGGGCCACTCGATGAGGCTATTTTTCACCACGAACTGAAATTCAATTAAATTTTGAAACTATTATTGAAAAAGAAATATAGGAATAAAGAGTAATATCGAGAAGAATTTTTTCTTTAAAGAGAAAATTGTATCTTATATTCTTTACAAGATCGAGGGACAAAACTGTATCAGCAATTCTTTTCTGCCCAGTGTTTCCCTTCCTTTTCTTTTCTCTGTATTTTTTCACCTCTCTTATTTTTTCTCTGCAAAATTTCTCTCTTCTTTTCCTATTCTGGAGTCCCTCCTTTTATAGAGGGACTTTTGGCTTCTCATTGGTTGGTTTCTGGCACCACTTGGGCCACGTGTTGGCTGGCCAATCTGAGTAGCTTTTCCTTTTTACACGTCTCTTTCCCTTCTTCTAATTGGTGGATTGTTGGATTGTGGCACATGCCTCTTCCACTTGTCTTGTTAAGATAATTTCTCTCTCATATGATCGACACATATTGATATGTGTTATAGGTGTCCTTAGCTTTTCTCACAATTTTCATATGCCAAATGAG
>JAOWBN010211568.1:0-13879 GCA_028565015.1 Pinguicula moranensis | reverse complement strand
CAACGTCATTTTGTATAATTATAAGGGTAAGACTGCGTACATCAGACCCACAGATCCCAACTTAGTTAAAATGAAAATGGCCTCTTTGTATAATTACAAGGGTCAAAATGAAAACGATCTCTTTGTATAATTATAAGAGTAAGACTGCGTACATCAGACCCCCAGACTCCAATTTAATTTATAATATACTGAGTAAAGTTGTTTTTTGCCATGTACGTGCACTTGGCGGTGGACAGGGGCATAAGAATCGGTCTCTTTCGAACAACGATTTTTCTTTTCTCTCTGTATTTCACTCGTTACATTTTCCAATGGATTATCGATCATTATAATTGTAGTAATAAAACATCATTATCAGAAAATCAACGATACTTCATGATTATAAATTAAAAACATCCTTGAATTGAAAATTTAATTTTTTAAGTTCATAATTAAAACTAAATACACATTATGCCTCGAGCTATTGTATGATGGAGATTGTTGTAAGGACAGTTTGGTAGCAGGACAATTTTTATTCTACTTCGGGGATTACACACCGTTTCAAGGTGTCCGTATTCACTCTGGTTAAAATCCATACAATATTGTCTGGATTAAAATTCGAGAGCAATCACGCGACAGTTGCGGGGTGCGGGATGACATTCCCATGACCCGAGAAAAAATTGCTACCAAACAACTATTGTTGGCGTATAACTCCGGTAATATTCCGTTTATCAACCGTCTACAGTAGTACCAAAATAGTTTGTGGTGATTCCATATGGGTAGGAATTGGTAGAATCGGTGGCGGAACGAGCCGTTCCGCTACCGATTCTGACAAATTGGCGGTGACACATTTTGATTCCGACACCAACACATCCGACTGGTGTCGGTTATCAGCGTCGATGGCGGAACTATCGGCATCCGACATAAAATAATAAAGTCACAACCTGCTGCATTTTTCAGTCATAAAACAGTTGGGATCAAGATGAAAGCACATTGCTTGGCATGTTGATGTGGGATCATTGCAGTAATGGTCACAATCGAATATGACCAAGACCAAGTAAGGAACATTGCTGACCTGATCTACAAATTGTTTGAACGAATCACAAAAAAAAAACATGAAAAAAATGGTAGTAGCCTTAAAGATGATCATCTTCATCCAACTTAGCAGTGGATTTTTCTTAATGAAACAAGAGGAGAAAAAATAGAAAAAAAACCTTCAACCATGCAGTATTATATTGAGTCAACCAAGATCCCAACTTTCATAAACCAGGATTCAATCATAAAACATCGACGAGCACTTCTTTCGCAATTGCAAAACGCCAAAACATATACGATAAATCCTATTCAGTCACGGATAGAAGATTTCAAATTCAATCAACGATCAAATAATGAATAATCCCAAGAACTTAACTGAAACCACAAAACGAGAATTGGATTGAATCGATAATTGAAGCACTAACTCAATGAACAAAACGGTTCATGAATTCTCGACGATCTTGGTTGAACTCTGCATATCACAATAAAACAAATTTAAAGAGATGTTAGAACAATAACAACGAATATTACAAGTTTAGATTGTTACATGTCTCGACCTTGTACGATTTTGGATCCTAGTACCGTCCATCATCTCTATTCCGGCAATAGAAGTGCTCAACCAATTCTGAGATAAGATGAGTGCCTCAATGGTGGTGGGAGCCAACGAACTCCTGTTAGAATCCAATACTCGTCCACCGATGCTGAAGACGGCTTCAGAGGGCACAGTGAAAATAGGTATGACAAGCATGTCTCTTGCGATTTGCGCTAGAATTGGATACACAAACTCGTTGCCCTTCCACCATCCTAGAATGTCAAGCTTTGTTGATACCGGTAGGCATGGAACATCCAGATATATATCAAGCTCAGACTTCTTTAATATTCTTCTCATCGGGTCCATGAAATCGTCATACCCAACAAAGTTGAACATTGCTTCCCCACTCGTCCCACTCATCCCTGTCGTATTCTCATTGAAAGAATGAATTGTCATACAACTTGTTGTACTCATCAAAGATTTCTTGAACAACACTCAGAACAAACTGATATGCAATAACTCTCTTGTCTTGTTTCATGGTTTGTGCAAAAAACCAATCAAACCATTTCATTTTAGCTCGTAGATCGAGGAGGGTAGCAATCATTAAGAAATTGTTAAGTGGCTTCTGCGAGCTAGACCATTGGGATTCTGTACCCAGTCGCGAGAGGACTCCCCAATACTTTTGGAACTTGACATGCATGCTCTTGGCCATCTCGCTCATAAATGGATCATCACTCTTAACATAGTGAACAAGCTGCCTCTCTACCTGTGCCACCTCCTGAGTAACGCAACACATACAAACAACTAAAAACAAGTAATTACTGTTGGGTTTTAATCAAGTTTTGTAATTTTTGGATTTCTCAAATCAAAACCGAGACATAACCCATAAATACGTGTGATTCAAGTTCTTGGTGAAGAGGTGATGAGCATACCTCAATTTCGCGAAATTTGAGTAAAAACTGTGGGTTTGGTTGATCATGAAAATCTACAAGAAGGAGATCTCTACTTGTTCACTCCTTGACAGAATGAAGCGAGGTTGCTGGAACCGTATGACCACTTTCCGGTGACCACGGGTGGTGCAAAAGCTCGGTCTCACGAGGAAGACACCGATTGGGACGAGTTGAGAAGGCGATGAGAACGACCTTCTTACTTGTTCAGAACCGTATCGTGTCTTTTTGATTTTTTTTTGTATTGGGCTCGAATTAATAGAGCCCAATAACCAATTGCAATTGGGTTTGATTTAATTGAGCCCATTTGCCATTTTATTTGAACTGGACTCAATTAAATCGAGCTTAGTTGCCAAAATTGGACTGGGTTTGATTTAAATCAAGCCCAGTAGCCATGTATTTTGGTCGGTCTCACCGAGACCCAATTTTTTCTCATATCCGTGTTGTTGGATTAATTAATCCTAATTAATTCGTCTCATCCCGATCTTGATCTGTTCGCAAAATTAATTGTCTCACATAATTAATTCTTTTTGCTTCAATTAACAAATAGAGCGATCCAGTAGGATTCATATCCAAATCGGTAATAAGTTAATAATTTTTAATTTATAAATCATAATTGGTATCCATCAATGCATTGTGATCCGATCTATTATAGACAAATCGTGATCATTTAATCTCTTTTACTATTAATTATTTCATCATGTAATATCCATTAATTAATGTCAAGCGTAGGAATGTGTCATCATTGACTATTAATTAATTTCTTGATCTTTAGTGCATAATTGTTTGTATGTGACTATCTCATAATCACAAATGCATGCATAACAATTATTACTGAGCACATGGATATTAATAATCTCATACGAGATGAGACGGACAAAAGTATCATCTTGATAATTCATAACTTCCAGCATGAGTCATGCATACTCGGGAAACTTACCTTTATAGCCCCTCGGTTAAAAGGAGCGTTTGATAATATCACGTAATACACATTAATCATCTAAAATTATGAATATATCAGATAACTGAATTAATACTATTTGACATTGCTGATGACACAAACACAATCCATACAATAAGTCAATATGGTTCAAATCCAATACTATGTACCCCGAACATTCATATTCATATGATTAAATAGATATATCGTATCAATTATCTGTGAAACATGATCATACATTAATCCACACGTTAGTCCTTATAGTCATCTAGTTTTTTCTTTGCTAATGACTTAAGACTATGGACTGATTTAGAGTTTTGATTATAATTCATGTAGTTTCACAATTCGAGTCCTCAACTCAAATGATCCATAATACATACAAAACTCTTGGAACAAAATGATATAGATCATTCAAAATACATAAAACCAACAAGTGCACCATCAAAAGATTGGTGGTCTAGGTCACTATTCCAACATTAAGGACAAAAAAAACATATCAAACAATGGAAAGACCAACTATCCATATGAATTGTGGCTATTGTAGAACCACTACAACTGGCAGATAGATGGATTGGCTAGCACCCACAATGGGATTTACAAAATGTACTTCAAATGATGGAGAGGATGGAAAATTGTCGATTTTGTGGGATGGAGATATAAATTGTGGACATGGAAATGGCAGGTAGGAGAAAGGAGGCTTGTCATAACTGTGGTATATGGAAAATGCTCCTACATCCATAGACGAGGTCTGTGGCAATACCTGGAGACAGTACAACTTAATGATATACTGTGACTTGTATTGGGGAACTTTAATGTTATCAGAAACAACGGAGAAAGAAGGGGGCGCCTCTAGGCCAACCAGACCGATGATAGACTTCAATGAAACAATATCCAATTATGCCCTGATAAATGTAAAATGTAATGGGGCAGACTTGTCCTGGTGAAATGGTCATGCTGGTGCCTTCAGGGCATGGGCAAAGTTGGATAGGGTACTAGCCAATCCGGAACTACTCATATGGAAGGTACATAGCTCCTACAGTCTTCTACAGAGAAAATCATTTGATCATAAACTCTCCTTATAATATTGGAACAACAATAGATGCAATATGGCAGAAGACCCTTCAGATTTCTAAACATGTGGATGTCGAGTGAAGAGTTCCTTACACTAGTGGCGCATGAATGGAATGATTCAGCCAGTTCAACTAGCATGAGATCCCTCGGACGGAAGCTAAAGCATATGAGAGCAGTGCTGAGATCCTATAATAAAGAGAGCTTTGCAGGGTGGAAGTGCTTATTAACAGATTGGAAGTCAAGCTGGAGGGATTAGAACTGAGCCTACATGAGAATCTCTCTGAAGAATTAGAGACAGAATATATCGCCACCAAAACAGAGTTGCAGGAATGGGAATCTAGGGAACTCTGCAGACTAGAACCACAAGCAAAGAAAAAATGGCTCGTAGATGGAGACAGAAACACAAGAACATTCCATCTAGCCATGAGAGTCAAACAGAACAATCACCAATTCTCATAAATGCAACTGCATGATGGCAGGAGACTAGTGGGTGCACAAACGATACTTAAAGCAGCAGTATAGCATTTTGAAACCTGATGTCCAGTGAGGGTGAAGGGGAAGGTGTGCATCAAGAAGAATTAACTAAATTGATTACAGTCAGAGTAACTGTGGCAGAGAATGATACCATCGAAGCAATACCTTCAGAACAAGAGATCAAAGATGCTTTTTTGTAAATATTTCTTTTATTTTAATGAAATTTGGCTTTTCTTAAAAAAATGAGATCAAAGATGCTTTATTATCTATCCCTAATAACAACGTTTCTGGACCAGATAGCTTGTGATCATGTTTCTTCAAAACCACCTGAATGATTGCAGGCAGAGATCTAGAGGGGGCAATGAGGGATTCTTTTGGAGGGTCACCTATGCCTAGAATGCTCACATCCAATATCATTACCCTAATTGCAAAAGTTGAAAAACCCTCTTCCTTTGATAAGTTTAGATCAATCTATTTATGCACAGTTGTCTACAAAATCATATCCAAGATATTAGTCAACATAATGAGTACTTTTATGGATCGGCTAGTTGTAGAGGAACATGGGGCATTTATAACCAACAAGAGTATCTTTGAGAAATTCACTTTGGCGCAAGAACTAATACAATCAATACACAAGCAACATGATGGTGGTAATGTAGTAATCAAGCTCGATATGGCTAAGGAGTATGAAAGCTTTCCTTGAGGAGGTTCTGCTGGAAAGGGGCTTCTCACATGAGGTGAGATCCCTGTTTAGGAGATGCATAACAGATCAATGGTATTCTGGCAATTAGGTGGATGACAGAAGGATTCTTCAAAGTTGGGCAAGGATTAAGACAGGGGACCCTTTATCCTCCTTTTTATTCATTCTGGTTCAGGATGTCCTATCCCAGATGATACTAATAAATCATAGATTGGAAAGAGGGGGGGATTCCATCACTTGGTGGGAGCACCCCTGGTCACTCATCTCATGTATGCTGATGACATACTTGTTTTTGCGAATAGCAGCAGTAGGTCCATAAGAGCACTAAAACCACGCTGGACACATACTGTGCTTGGTCAAGACCTATGTTGTGATAAATCTGCAGTGTACCTATCTAAACATATCATGTTGGAGAGAAAACATTAAATACTGAGGATTCTGAGATGCACAGAGGGAGTCTTTCCCATGACATATCTGAGAATGACAATCACCCTAGGTAGACTGAAAAGATCTATATTGGAGCCATTGATGGATAAAAGGAGGAAACTAGCAGGATAAAAGGGACAGGTGATGTCCCGGGGAGGGCGTTTGGTGTTGCTAAAACATGTAATGACTAGTCTTCCTCACATATTATGGTTGTTTTGAGGCTCCCCCAATCTGTCCACGAGGAGATTAAAGGGCTGATGACAGATTTCTTTTGTGGGAAGAGAGAAGGAAAAAAGAGAATCCACTGGATAAGATGACAACATCTCTTCAAACCAGTTGGGGAAGGAGGCATTAGTGTTAGAGATCTGGCAAATATCCACAAATCACTAGGAATGAATGGAGATGGGCATTCTTAATCGTTAACCGAAAAACCGGCAGCAACAAGACCAAAAAAATCTAGTGGTTTTGAAAATGGAGGTTAAAGGTTTGTTCAAGGATTGAAGACAGAAGTTTTCAAAATCGACGATTTTATTTTTAAAAAAAATTAATAAAAACAAAAATGGCAGTTTTTTTGGAGGTTCCAACCGACCAGAATCGGCCAAATTTTTTTAATAATAAAAAATAAAATGTCATTGATCAAACTGTCTAAACCGTGTCCGGAGGTTTGATCAGCGGTCAAATCGCCGTTTGACCGACGGAACCGACAGTCAAACCCTAAACCCTAACTTTTTTTAATTATTTTTTAAGTATATAAGTTGTTAAGTTTTATAAGTTAATATAGTTATAAATTATATAAGTTGCTAAGTTTCAAGTTTTTTTTAACAAGCCAAATTTTATATATGTTAAAAGTATTTACATAGTACAAGAAAAGAAAATAAAGCAACGAAAGGTACAATCCCAAGACTAGAGATCACGTGATCAATGAGCTATAAGGGTGAAATCACTGTCCAATTCCATGAGAATGAACTGTGTAACCCGCCCTTCCAACATACCTTCCAGTATAGCTAAGGGTAAATAGGTATAGCTAATAGAATTTATAATTGATATAGATTTTTAAGTTTTATAAGTTATATAAGCTTTAAGTTTTACAAATTATGTAAGTTCTTAAGTCTTATAAGTTAATGGAATTTATAAGTTTATAACTTAATAAGTTATATATATTATAAATTATATAAATTTCAAGTTTTATAAGTTAATAAAGTTTGAAATTTATATCAGTTAATAAAGTTTAAAAGTTATATAAGTTTTTAATTTTTATAAATTTTATAGTTTATAACTTTTTTTTATAACTTGTGGTATCCGAGCTTTATAAGTTATATATGTTTTATAAATTTATAAGTTATATAAGTTTACGTTAATAAAGTTTGTAAGTTTTAATTTTTTTATACATTTTAAGTTTATAACTTTATAAGTTATATGTGTTTATAACTGTAGTTTATAAGTTATATAAGTTTTTAACTCTTATAAGTTAATAAAGTTTATAAGTTATATAAGTTTTTAACTCTTATAAATTTTTTTTAATGGGTAATAGAAATTAAATTACTCAAAATTGAATTTGTACACACTATACGAGTATTGGCCCCTTGCAAGGAACAATGATCCCAACACTATACAACCTCATGGCGGGAAAAAGAAGCTAACACAAAGCCTCCGATGCCGTATCCAATCCGCTAGCATCACTCCCGCCAGGACCTTTTCAAAAGTCGCGTACCAGTACCACAGTTGCACATGGATTCGCTCGAGGAGTTTGTTCGAATCAAATGACATGTTTCTGAACCTCATATCATATCTAACATTCCAGATTTTCCAGGTGGTGCAGTGCCAAACGGATTTCCATAAGTTCCTACCCCGTCTGAGTTCCACGATTCCAGCATGGGCCTGGTAATTTGCCAATGGGGTATGATGTCCAACATACACAAAGACAAACCAATTATACATTGCCGCCCAAATCGCATATGAAATAGGACATGCCCAGAATAAATGGGAGACATCCTCCATTTGCTCCCTACAAAAGGTACATAATCGGGAATCCAACGGGAAGGAGATACCTCTATGCATGAGGTTGTCTATCGTTGCAATGCGGGAGTGTAGAAGTCGCCAGCTGAAGGCCATCACTCGAAATGGCAAGCGACTCCCCATATCTCGGCTAGTTCAGGCTAGGCCTGGGCAGCAGATGCGGAAGTTCCACGCCCACCTGCACCCGCATTCACCAAGCCCGCATTCGCGCGGAATGCGGGATAGATGCGGATGAAAATCGCGTTCCGCAAATTTATGCGGACAGATTGCGGAAATAATATTTTTGCTAAACGGAATCCGCATCCGCCCGCATAAATTTATTTTTATATATTTATTTTTATTTAAATGCAAAATATATGTGAGCGGATTCAGCGGGGTTCTGCATTCGCCCACCCGTGATTTTCATTTGTTTTTTTAGTCATATGTACTTACGCAGAATCCGCGGATTTTGCATCCGCCCCGCCCGCAAAATTACACACAATTCACAAATTTTGTAAAATTACACAAAATTCACAAAGCCGGCGGATATGGAACAATATCCTTCATGAGCAGATGTGGAACCGATATTTTGGTTCCGCATACTTTGCGGGCAAGCGGAATAGGCTGTTCCAGTTTCGCCTGCTCCGCTGTCCACCCCTAGTTCAGGCTGAGGATCCACTAACACATTCTCATCACAAATTTCTTGATAACCACTCTTCACGGTATATATGCCTGATGCGTTGCTGGACCAACACCAAAAATATGATACTTCAGTCGGATGACAATCTACCAATTGTTCACTCAAAGAGGTAAAAAATTGCACTTCACGCCGACTAAGCGGTTGGTGCCATTTCCAATCCAATTGCCAAACCGAATCTATCAACATCCATTTATCCACCACTAACACACCCTTGTTGGCCGCTAGCCTATGTAGCATTGGGAAACGGCTAACTAAGTTACCATTACCGCTCCAATCGTCTTTCCAAAAGCGAGTATGTCGGCCATTGCACATTAACTGCTGAAGACGGCTCACAAACTAGCCAACCAAGACTATGATCTTATGCAGATAATGCCACCAGCGAGATGACGTTTGATACATGGGCAGCGTCGTCAAGTCACAATCCAGAAGACGTGCCCCAAAATATTTTGCACGGAGGACGTCTCTCCACATACCACTTTCCCATTTTCAGCCTCCACCCCCACTTGGCTAGTAAAGCCAAATTGAAAGAACTTAAATACAGAAAACCGAGGCTCCCAAGATCTTTACTCCGACACATTGCATCCCAAATTACCCATGATATAGATCCACTACCACTGTTAGCATAACTGGACCTCCATAAGAATTTTCTACATAAGCTAATCATGTCCTGAATAATTGATTTTCGTGCTACATACAATGATAAATAATAGAACGACATGCTGCATGATACACTCTTTATAAGTGTTGCTTTCCCTCCAAAATTCAGAAATTGGTTTTCCCAAGATAGAGTCTTATTCTTCATAGCAAGAGTAAGGTGTTGCCATGTATGCCTGTAGCCTGGATTTCCACCCATCGGGATCCCCAAATAATCAAACGATAAGGACATGGCCGAGCAATGAAGGATATGCCTGTAGCCTGTTCACAAACAATCAAACGATAAGGACATAGCAAGAGTAAGGTGTTGCCATGTATGCCTGTAGCCTGTTCACAAAAACCTATTTTCCACATCATAAAAATAAAAAACTTCTAATTCACTGAATCAAAGATTTTTGCAAAGTCTACTTTCAGAAACACGTCTGCCTTCTTTGTCATTTTAACATGATGAAGGATCTCACTAACAACCAGAATGTCGTACTGTATCTGATGACCTTAAATAAATGTTAATTGCTGGGGGAAGATGAGTTTATTTATTACCTGTTGTAGCCGATTTTCAAGCAACTTGAAGAGCAATTTATAAGCACTTCCCACCAAAGATATGGGGCGATAGTGACTCAAGTCCGAAAGAGAAAAGACTTTGGCCGCCATAACAATCAAAGTAGAATTCAATCCCCGAAATAGGAGACCAGAATAATAAAACTCATGCAGAAACTCAATAGATTCATGCTTCACCGTATCCCAATGGGTCTGTAGAAAATGGAAGTTAATCCCATCAGGTCTCAGACTCTTACTTCCTGAACACGTACATAGAGTAGCAAGAATTTTATCCTCCGTGAATTCAGATATTAGCATTCGATTATCATCATCTGTCAGCCTTCGTTCGCATTCAAGACGAATTTGTTGACGGATAGATTTTGGTTCAACAAAATGAGTTGAGAAGAATTGCAATATACCATTCCTGGCATCATGGATATTATCTGTCTAGACACCATCTAAAAATAGCCCATGGATATTGTTTTGTTGCCTCCTTGTTTCGAGCACAAGCATGAAAGTAACGTGAGTTTCCATCACCCTCCCTGATCAATTGAGACCTCGATGTTTTATGTAATCAGGCCGTTTTCTGATGTATTGCAGTCTTAAGATGTCCCAATACTACTTTTCTTTCATCCTCCTCCTCCTCCGTGAGAGCCCTCATCCCCCCCTCCGAATCGTACCAGCTCAACTTCTCATTCCAAGTTGCTATATGACATTCCACCATACCGAACACCTCCCGGTTCGAAATCTTCAGCTTCTCCCGCATATGTTTAATAGAGCTATGTAAAATGGAGGCTTTGGTACCTGTGAAAGACGTCACTCGCCATGTGCGATTCACGAATGAGATGAAATCTGAATCTGTGTCCCAACAATACATAGTGGAGAAGGATTTTTGACCCCAGCTGCCAACTTCCATGTGTAACAATATCGGGCGATGATCAACAATAGTTTTATCCTTCAACGTCTCAATTAGGTTCGGCCATAAAATGTCCCATTTCTCAGAATAAACATTCAATCAATGCGACTTGCACTAGTGTCTCGCCCATTCAACCAAGTATACGTGAAGCACTGAAGAGGTGGGTCAATAAGCTCATTGTCTAGAATAAAATCATTAAATTCTTGCATATTAGTTGTCGGAAGACCACTAAAGTTCATACATCTGTCCGACGTTTGAATCGTATTGAAGTCCCCCATTATACATGTAACTACATCATCTGCATGACATAAGATGTCAGTAATCTGCTGCCATAAGAGTTTCATCGGGCAAGCACTGCCACTCGGAGCATACACATTTATAATCATGACTTTCTCTTGAGTTTGTCTCGAGGTTCCTTCAACAATTAAAAGATGTGGGAACATCGTAATTGTCTCAGCACCAACTAGAGAGCAGTCCACCAGACGTCCCCTGAGCTGGGCTGAACACCCATGAACTCTCATAATGGCTCCACATTTGATTAATCAAGAAGCGATCAAACATCGCTTGCGTAGTTTCCTAGAGACATAATAAATTCACAGACTGCGTCCGAATAAGTTTTTCACTTCACCTGTGCGTCCCCGAACCCCCAGCCCACGTACATTTATAGAGATCTTCATAAAGGAATTGTGGTAGACCCGTGCTCATCAGAAGATATCAAAACAAGCACGACATCTCTGTTTTCCATTGCAATTAGCTGAGCCTACATAATCGTATCAGATTGCTCACTGTGCACACCTATGTTTTTACCAAGGCTCCAAATAAATGCAGCCTCTGTTTCTACTTTAGAGTCGGCCAACTGGTCAGTTGTATCACCAGACCTCAAAGTGCTCGGTTGATAACCAAGATCAACCAACTAGGAAGGTTAATCAGCAGGTCACAGAGCAATATGGGGTGGTTCGGCCACTAACTACTAGACCATATACGTATGCGGCCGAGCCTCTCTACGTTTCAACCCAGAGTCCTTGTTTTTTTTTGTGAAGTCTTAGTGGTTTTATATATGAAGGGATTAAGGCCAAACGGATCCAGGCTACCGTCTACCTCCCCCAATGCAGACTGAACGACTAATCCCAACATTTCTCTACCCGAGCATGTATCCAACTCCATTTCATTCGGCCGACCAACCTCAACCACCGATTCCTTGCCAACCTCCATTATTCCCACTCCAACATCTTCGTGTATCATACCAAGGCCATCTTGACACAAGTTACTGTGCAAAACCTCACTTGGTGACAATTTATTAGTCTGCTGCAAAAATGCAAGAAATTCATCTAGATTTTGCACATTCATCAGTCCAGTTTTTTCCTGCGGCTTAGGTACGTTCCATATGGCAGACTCCCAATCCCTTCCACGAGAACGTTCCTCTACCATCGAGACTGAGAACTATTCATGCGTCAGTTCTATTTTGACACATTCATCAATAGTCGTCGATTGTTTGACTTGAACTAACATCCGAGCATGATGCATCATATTCTGCTCCGCCGTGTTATAATCTAGGCGGACAAAAGTATCGAAATTGTAAGTCAATAGCTTGAAGAAGTCCAGGTACCAACAATGAAAAGGCGTCCCTCGAACTTGCAGCCAAACCTCCAGAGTTCCATCCAACCTATCCTTCCTCCACGAGCGCACCCCTATCATACCAAGCTTCCCCGCCAAATCCACTTCTGATTTTAGTCTAGTTTTAAGAACATCAGAGGGGTATGAGATCATAACCTTTCCACCTTACACGCGAATGACTTTACCCTCACCCAAGCCATGTTCTGTTAACTTGAGTACAATACCATTGACATCCATACCACTAAGTGGACACCCAAGGACACAAGATTCCAGCCAGACTGACTCCATTGGGTCCGCCTCAAAGTGCATTACTTTTGGTTTAGAGGCAGCAGACGATGCTCCATCTTTAACAGCCTTTGAGCCTAGCGCTGTATCCATAATAGGCTTAGCAAACATCATCCTTTGTAACACATGGTGAGACAATTTCTGGTGGACTCGTCTTACCACAACCTTGTAAGAGCCAATCCAAAGACCACTCAGCCGACTCTCCAACGCTGCAACATCAGGGATTGGGGCAAATCTCACAAAACCAAAGCGGCGAGATGATGTCTCTTGATTCCGAGGAATGAAGACGTCGTGCACTATATCATATGCCATGAATGTACGACGTAGGGCATATACTGAAATTGTTGGTGAAAAATTAGTCACATAAAAGGAGTCAGACTCATCCCTAAGACGTTTAATGTATATCGGCAGCGGCGGCCAGCCCACAGCTACTAGAATCGAGCCCTCCTTCACACCTCTTCGCTTTCTGCCCTGTATTTCCCAACCGTCACCACACGATAGATCATCCCCTTCCATCTCACAGTCACGCACAACAACTACAGCATCATCGGTAGAGCCCAAACCCGCAGGCACCCCCTTAGAGTAAGTGCGCGCAGGAAACTCACGAGAAGCCCTACGCACGGACCCCTGTTCATCAATTGCCCCATCAGGCACCGAAAGCCCTCGACTGCCTCCCTCTACTTCTGAATCAACATCACCAAAGCCAAATGACGCCACTACATCATTCACCGCTCCTTTATTCACCTGGCCGCCTCGCAACCCCACTTCAGCATTCAAACCAACGTCTCCGTCAATACCTCCAGAGACCAACAATGTAGCATCCAACGACGCCCCAACCTGTACCCCACTGTCTAGGGCCAAACTAGATGCCCCTCCTACCGTCGCCGGTTCCACCAATGCCGCACCACAAATCATGTCACCGTCCTTCACCAGAGAGCATTTTTTCCTCCTTTCTTTCGACATCTTTTTTATTTTATAAATTTTATAAGTTTATAACTTTGTAAGTTATATAAGTTTTATAAGTTTATAAGTTATATAAGTTTATAACTTCATAAGTTATATATTTATATAAGGGGG
>JAOWBN010211557.1:0-13879 GCA_028565015.1 Pinguicula moranensis | reverse complement strand
AAACTTTGGGATTCCCTATTCAAGCCTGTTTGGTAACGCTTGGGCTGCTGAGGGGAATACTGTAAACTGCTTGTTCGATATCGCCACTGTTGGAGGGGATTAAACTAGGTTTTCGGGTAGTATTTGGTATTTTGACCCTTTTGCCCTTACCTTAAAGAATGAGATTTAGAATAGGATTTCGCCATATCCATGTAAATCTTTGCACTTTCTGCATTATTTTCTCTGCTTGAGGTTCAACCGATTTGAAATACGTGAAGTTCATTGCTCCTGACAAAAACCAAGCTGCCGCACACCAAATCATTTTTCACACTTTCTAACAATTACATAAGGTTTCAATCCACAAAATTGCTTAGTACAAAAGAGGAGCACGCGGAGCGATGGAGCGATGTCTGCTTCATAACAGAAACTGCCTAACTAAATATGATTAAATGCCCTTACCCCCGAATTCTGATGATGAACAAAAGCTTAGCTTCTGGATCAACATAAAAGTAACCCTTCATTCTTGCTTCACGCTTCAATTGAATCAGCTCTTTATCCTTTACAACACAATTAAAACAAAAAATACAGAAACATGACTCAGGACCAGACGACAGACAACAAAAAAGGAGCAAGAATCTGATTGTAAACGAGGTTAGAGAATAAGCAAACCTGTTTCTCGTACTCTTCAGCATACTGCTTTGCTTTATTGATGATAAGTTTCCTCGTCTCCAAATTCTTCTTTTTGGCCTCTCCAAGCTCTTTTGCCTTAGCAAGGGCCCATTCTTCAGCCCTCTTCTGCTTCTTCAAAATTGACTCAGGTACGACATTAGCTGCAACAACCTCAGCCATCTACAAGCAGAAGACAGAAGAAAATAAACATCAAAACAAAGCAAATACCCAAAAGTAAACAATAATTAGTACGGCCATAACGCAGAGAGAGATAATCTTGTATATAGACTGATAAACAAATATAAGATCAGGAAAAACAATCATGAAACCTAGACGATTTGTTTAACAACTTGGATTCTCTTTCCTGAATTCGGGGTTATTCACATTTGCGGCAGGATAAATTGGGCAATTTATTTAAATTTAAGAAAACTACCAATCTATAAGAATACGAGGGAAAAAATATAGAACAAACCAAAAATGAAATCTGGTTAAATCGTCTAATTTTGATCCGTAATTTTATATTCCAACTACATTTACTCCATAAATAGACAGCACGATAGAACCATAGAAAACCACGCACGAAATCAGACATCAGAACTAAACGTAACAACGATAGCAGCTTCTCAACGCAAAATTAGCATTTGCATACGAACTGCCTAATTCTCGACATGCTATCAGAATCAGAGCAAAACCCAAATCAGGTTTCCCCTCGTTCATACTGCATCGCAAGATCGACTACTATTAGGTAAACGAACAAGAAGGTAGAAGCAAGCAATGTACCTGTCCCAGACGAGTAGAGAAACTGGAGATACTTGTGCAATGAAGAAAACGGCGAATTCCCGACGAAATTCCTAGGGTGTTTACATGTGTTTATATAATGGCCAGAACTGGGCTTACGATACATGTGGGCTTGTGATAGGAAAGGATCTTGAGCTTGGTAAATGGGCTCACGAATTCTTTCGGCCTTAATTGTTTCCAAAAAAATAAAACTTTGCTGATTTCTTAATATATTTATGGGAGGCGTTATATTACACAATCCACGACATCTCATCTGACCGTCGATCTGATAGGAAACCGACGGCCAGATCAAGAAACAGAAAATCGCGCATTGTAAAATTAGACCCTAGCTTTTCCCGTTTCTTCCCTCGCAACTTTTTTCTCCCGTCTTCTGCAACAACTCACTCGTTGTCGATCCCCAGATTCTCAAAACCCACCAAAATCAAAACTCATGGTGTCAATTGCTAGGAATTGGAACAAACAAGAAGAAAATCTCATCTTCAACGAAAAAAACCTCGGACATGGTGTGCTGGTGCTCATCTTTTGATACCATTTTCATTGCAGGTTGAGAGACGATATGAAGAGTATTATCGTCATTTAGACGGAGTCGTTTCGTCGTTTGAGGTGATTGCCGGTTTACGTGCCGGAAAATCTTACACCATCCTTGCACTCCAGGCCATGTCGAAGCACTTTTCAAGCTTAAGAAAAGCTATAATGGTTCAAGTTCGAGTTGCGGAGCAAAGGGAGGAAAAATATATGCCTAAAATTAGTGCAAGATTATCCCAACTCAATTTATATAATGAGAATCGAGTCCCCCTTCAACAGCTTGGGATTATGCAGAATTCACGGCAAGCTTACGGGCCCTACGGGAGAATTCTGTAACGATTCTTCGTGCTTGGCTTTTCGAACACTTCCTTCATCCGTATGCATTTTCATGATTTCTTGTACGGGAGAAAAAAGTCGCGAGGGAAGAAACGGGAAATGCTAGGGTCTAATTTTACAACGCGTGATTTTCTCTTTCTTGATCCTGGTCAGTCGCCTGTCAGATCGACGGTCAGATGAGATGTCATGGATTGTATCAAATTTGGCGGTCAATATTAACGCCTCCCTAAAATGTAAATTACATTTTACAACAACAATTTACTCTAGGTCTGTTTTGGACATAATGTTTAAAATTATAATGGATTATAAGCACTTTTTTTTTTTAAAATGACTGTTTTGCACAGCCAATATTTTACTACTTGTTCTTATTTTAAAAAGGTAAACATTCTAAAAAATAAGCATCTCTTGACATGCTTTTTTCCTTCTAAAAAATAAGCACTTCAATTCCGGGGGTGATGCTTCGGCACAGGGGTGGGTGTGTGGGCACCCCGGCGACCGGCGGCGGGGGCTCCGGCACGGCGTCTTCGAAAAATTCCGGACCATCCGAGACACATCTATTCTAAAAATAGTAATCTTTTAAGTACTTGCACAAAACACTACCCCTTTTAAAAATAAGAAAGAGTAGTAGAAGAAGTAGAAGGAGACCCGCACCAAACAGGGCTTCCGTCAACATTTTTTTTAAACCTCCTAGGGTTGCCGTAACATTTCAGACTCTTCATAGATCAAAATAGAATAAAAATAAATATGTCTGGAAATAAAACAATAAAAGAAAAAGGAAACATAGATGCTTAAAAACATAAACATAAAAATAATAATTCATGAAAATAAAAAAATATTTTAAATTAATAAATATAACATCTAAAAATTAATAATAAATAATTAACTAGACAAATATTACAAAAATTAATAACAAAAATATTTATAACTAGATGAAGTCACAAAAGATATGGTCGGTTGAATATTGTTCCGGGTCCCTATCTCAATGATGAAAAAATCAATCGAAGAGGTGGATTTCAATAAAACAGGAATAGACCGAAGGATCGACCAGAGTTTGCTATGTTGGGCCAGTCTAATAATCCTTTCTTTTGACTAGGTGCATTTGATGTTATTCAGCTATGTTTTTGAAGATTATTGATATACAATTGGAGTCTGTTAGGCAGTTTGAGTACTTCAATCAAAACAACAAGGATTGAATGAGATTGGATTACGAATTTATTGTTCGGTGTTCATGGTAAACTGGGATTTCAGTAGTACCAGGAATGCTATGTATACGTTCGGTATGACTGGATTTCATAGGGAAAAATATGACACATGTCTAAATCATTGGGATTTTATCAATTTACCCTCACATGGATTAGCAAACCACGTTCGCTTGAATACACTATTATACTTTTTTGTTAGCTTGAATTCAGTATTATACTTTTTGTCCTCGTTGTTATAACTGTTCGCTTGGATTCAGTATTATACTTTTGTCATTGTGTTATACTTTGCACGGTGTCAAATAGTTCTTCTTATATAACTTATTAGCCTTGTGGTTATATTGCATGTTTATAATGTTCAATTAGCATGTTACAAAAACTTAGACCTAGTTCCAAATACTCATCATAAATAATTTCCAAAACAAGTAACATAATGATGCAGGTGCATTCGAGCCAATCGAACACTCAGACCAAGATGAGGCTAACCATTCTGATTGCATGTTGAGAGCCCTTGACAATTATAAGTTGGCGGACAAGTGCAAGCAAAGGAGGACGCGCCATATCAAGCTCGGACACCTTTCCTTATCTTGGTTGTGCCTTGGAATTGTTTTGTCTTTATTTTTTTACTTAGTTGCCCATTGTAAGAGTCAAATAAGACCCTACAAAGGGGACTCGTGTGGCATCTTGTTAGGGCTAGAAATAGTCATACAAAACACCCCCAAGTTTGGTTAAAAGGAAGTTGTCCACTTCCTTGAAAATAGGCTAATTTGCTTCCATGTTTTCAATCTTTTTGTAAAGTCTTGTAAAGTCCCTATGTTTAGGGGCTTGTGTAGCGTAGCATTGGACACAAGACAGACTTTATCTTGGTCCAAGCACATGATAGTTAGTGGCAAGAGAGTAGGATCAAAGAATTAGTCCAAGAATGGATCACTTTACGAAATGCATTCTTGCATTCTTGTTGTACTCCTCTACCATCTCCTCAACATCTTCCTTCATGCTATCAAAGTCCTTTCTAATATCACCACATGCTTTGTACTTGGCAAAAAGTTTGCACCAAGCATCGTAATATGGTCAGGCCTTCCTTCTGAGCCCTTGGAATTTTGGGTTTGCTTGCATAAAAGTAAGAAATATATCAGAAAAAGCTTGCATCTAAGTAAGAAAAAGACTAGATTGAATAAACAATGCAAATTACCTTGACTAAACTCTACCAGTTGGCTAGATCATCCATAATTACAATATGTGACTCGAGGTCCATGGATACCCCACTTGCACAGTAATCAAATAGTAGTCCAAACTCCTTCCACACGTGCATCTTGTTGTATTGTACACATACTAGGCCTTGAGAGTGGAGTCCTTGATAGCCGGTGGAATCCTTGCTGCAAATTCTGGATAGAATCCAGGATATGACCTAGTACCAGCCTTGTACCCTTCTTGCATCATGGCCTTTGTAGTTTCCAGAAGCGCCCTCTCTTCTGTTGGACAAAAGTATTTCTTCTTAACCTTAACCTTCACAGGTGAGGCTCTTCGGGGGCTCTTCCTTGCCCTCTCTCTGTTAAGATTCTTAGGGCTTTTACACTTCTTTTTTCCATTTTGCTTGGCTGGAGGTGAATCCCTGAAGGAATCTTCATCACCCAAGGTTAAGTGTGTGATGTCTCGTGTCCTACTAATAAGCATAATAGATGAATCAATTAACTAGAGTATACAGATAAATGCAATCAGATGTAAGCAAGTTCACTTAAATCTCATTGGCAAAAGTACGGTTGCAAAAATCTTGGAAGCTTTGATCCAAATTCACAGACCCTGGGACAAACTAGGCAATAATTATAAAAGGTGCAATAACATGACGCACTATGAATTTTTTATTAGAGTAGGATTTGAAGAACTGAACAATTTCTTTTATTACTCGTTAATTTTGTACATGCACTAGTACATTATTTTATAGGAATCTTAGACTAGATAATTAGGGAATGAAATTAGGTAATTAAAGAAAGGATCAATCTTGATCCTTACCTTTTACTGAGCAACCTAATTCCATTCGTAATTATGCTAATTATTCTAACACTTTCCCTCAAGTTGAATCGGAGTATTTTTGATTCCTAATTTGCACGATACTCTATCAAATGCTCAGTCGAGAACAACATTTGTCAATAAATCAGCTAGTTGGTCTTCCAATCTAACAAATGGAAGGCTTTGGAACTAGCTACACTAACTGTTAGAAGGTCAGGGAGAGTAGTCTGAGAACCTGAGAGGTACATTAGACTACATGAGATATTACTTATTAGTGATGTCAATCCCATAACATATAATGAAGCATTGTCATGAGAAGATTCCGAGGAATGGCATAAGGCCATGAGATGTGAATTGCAATCCATGAAAAATAACCATGTCTGGGACTTGGTTAACTTGCTTGATGGGGTAAAACCTGTCAAAAATAGATAGGTCTTCAAAAGGAAGGCCGATACAGATCGCAATTTAATTGTTTACAAAAATTGAGTGGGAGCTCGATAATATTTTTGGTATTATATGTCGATGATATGCTGTTGATCGGGAATAATATTTCTATGCTTGAACATGTCAAGGTCTTATTGAGTATTGTTTTCTCAATGAAAGACTTGGGCGAGGCTACCTATATCTTAGGTATCCGGATCTATCGAGATGGATCAAAGAGACTTATAGGTCTGAGTCAGAGTGCATGCATAGAAAAGGTGTTGAAAATATTTAGCATGCGGAATTCCAAGAGAGGTTTCCTACCTGTAATACATGGTATCTCTCTCAGTATGTCTCAGTGTCCTAGGACACGTGAGCAGCGAGAGAAAGGATGAGCATAATACCCTACGCATCGACAGTTTGGTTGATTATGTATGCCATATTATGTCCACGACTTGATATGTGTTATGCTTTAAGCATAACAAGCCGATATCAACAGGATCCTGGAGAGGATCATTGGACAGCGGTCAAGAACATCTTTAAGTACCTTAAAAGGACTAAGGATCTGATTTTGGTTTATGGTGATGAGGAGCATCTTACATGTATTGGGTACTGTGATACTAGCTTCCAAACCGACCGGGATGACTCAAAATCACAAAAAGTTTATTTATATGCTTAATGGTGATGCTGTATGTTGGAAAAGTTTAAAGCAGGATAGTACGGCTGATTCCACCACTGAAGGTGAATAGATATATACATGTTTTTTCTTGCGTGGCTTGCAAAATGAGAATATGGATACAAGATGTCGTTGATGAGCTTGGTGTTGTTCCAAGTATTATGCATATCCAACGACAGTATCATATTATTTGGAAGTTTATTGAAAATAAAGACATCAAACTGTGTAAAGTAGGTCTGGACAGCAATACAACTGATCCACCAACCATTTCCTCTAGCACAACATGTGAGTCATGTTGGTGCTATGATATACGAGAACTTGGCTTTTGGACTGATGCGTATATGAACCAATAGAGTTTGATATGTGGTACCTGTTTAGCTCTAGTTCAAGTGGGAGATTGTTAGGTATGTGACCTAGAGCATTGGGCTCTTGTTAGTTTCATGTATACTGGATGACTAAAATCATCTTGTTCCTTAAGTTTTAGATATTTATATTATGGATCATTTGAGTCGTGGGCTCAAATTGTGTAAATTTATATAACTTTAAAACATAATAAAATAATAATAATAATAGTAAAATAAAAAAATAATAATATTAAAAGGTAAAAACTGGCAAAAAATCCGACGAAAAACCGGCTGAAAAACATAATACAAGTTTATATAAAGTTTGCATAAGTTTATATAACTTATAAGTTATATAATAAGTTTATAAATTATACAAGTTTATAAGTTTATAAGTTTATAAATTATGTAAGTTAATGAATTATACATAATATAGATTATATAATTTTATAAGTTCTTAAGTTCTATATGTTTTAAAGTTTTATAACTTATATAATTTTATAAATTATACAAGTTATAACTTGTAAGTTTATAAATTATACAAGTTAAGTTAATAAGTTATACATAAAACAACTTATGTAATTTTATAAGTTTTTAAGTTTTGTAACTTTGATAAATTTTCAAACCCTAAAAAATCTAAACGCCCTAAAAACCGAGCGGGATTGATCGGCTAACGAGACGAGACGAGACGAGACAAGTAACCCGGGGCGGGCTCGGGTTTGCCCTCTGAATGCCGCTTTTAAACAAGTAGCTAGCATCAGCTGCCGAAACAAGGTAGCTCCTATTGCCAACACAAGGAGGATGATTAATCGGCTAAGCATCCTTTGTTGCCGAACGAGACAAGTAACCCGGGGCGGGCCCGGGTTTGCCCTCTGAACTATCACTTTTAAACTCATAGCTCCTCCTAGCTCCTGTTGCCACACGAGACGAGACAATAGAACCAACATGCAGCGATCAAGCAAGCTAATGATGGGCTGAGTCCGTAAATTCCACAACTCGATCTTAAACCTTTAAACTCTAAACACTAAAAAATCTAAAAAAAAATCTAAAAATTCTAAAACACTAAAAGTTCTAAATCCAAAATCTTAAAAAACCTAAAAAACCTAAAAATCCACCATAAAACCTGAAAAAATGATCACGCTGCACGCACGACTTCTGTGGGACATCCATCGAAAAGCTTATTTTAAAGTGGATAACGAGGAAATATATATTTTTATTTTAATATGTTTATTATATATAAGTTTATTTGTTTATGAAACTTAAAATATATATTTTTTATATTACAAATATAAGAAAATATTTTTTTTTAAAAATGAAAGAAGATTTTTTTTTTAAAATTCAAACAACAACAACTTGGTTACGTCGGAGATTTCAACCGTATCGGAACCATCATAAAATCGTTCAAAAATAGCCTAAACCGAAATCGTCAATCGATCCAGAAATTTTCGGCAAACGAACTGCCAATCGGAGGAAACCGGACCGGGCAAAACCGGATATTGAAGATAAGGTCAAGGTTTTATTTTTAAAAATTGGCAACCGGCAAAAAATTGGCGGTTTGGTAACCAACAACCGAACCGCCCATGTCTGCCAGTGTGTTTGGAGTAAGTAAGGTGGTTGTGAGGTATATCTGTACCGGCACCTGATTCTACTTTGTTTATACAACAATTTGTTCGTTTCTACTCCTATTTCTTGTTCTACACTAGCTTGAATTAGGAATAACTATTTGAGATTTTGGTCTGGGAATAAGCTATTCCCATTCAGGGAAAGAGCCTTAAAATAAAGCGAGGGGAGCAATTTTTTTGAGTTTGATTATAGTGGGTCAAGCCGAGTCATATTTTGTTGGGTCGGTTTAACCTAATAAAACTTGTAATTATCCAAAAAATGAGAAGAATTTTTTTATATAATCTTTACGAATTCATCAATAATTTTGTGTCCAATAATAATTTTACACCCCAATGTCTTAACGATAAATTATATGTTGCACTGATATTAGGGCATTGGTTAGAAAAATTACGCATATGTATTTATTTTAGATAGTCACTCAAAAACAACTGTAAAAAACTATAAATCTTTGGAAAAAGCATCACATCTAATAAAATAATCAATATTTTGGATAAAAAAATAAGACTACGATGACGTTTATGGAAGTTTTCAACCACCTACCAATTTATGGACCTCTCAATGCAGAGACAATCAATTAATATATCAGAACAAGCATCGTACCGTAAAACTTGGCCTAGTTGTCGTAACCAATATGTAACAATTCCAAATTTAAAATTTAAAATTATCAAAATAGAAATAATGATTAAAAATTAAATTAAAACATTTAACTTCAAATTGAGCCATTGAATCCAAATTATCACTTCTTGGGCCTAAACTTCACACAACAGCCCACCAGTTAGATTAATTAGAATAGAAATAAAAATTATTTTAACAAATCAATCCTTATCCACATCATCTTCTTCTTCCTCAGTAATTGGTTTCTTTTACAGGAACCAAACAATGAAACATTAATTCCTTTCAGCAAATGCCCAAATATCATCTTCTTCTTCACGAACCACCCAAATATCATCTTCTTCTTCACGAACCACAACCATCTTTCAGCAGAGGGACAAGGGAACCAAACTATAAAAATAAAAAAAATTACATGATAAAAAATTGATTTTTAAAATCTTGGGGGACCATGGCCCCTGGTCCCCCTTGCCTCAGCTACTATTTCCATTTCCGGACCAAAATATTTCGGGAGTAGTACGGGCATTTTCGTTCCCATCCTGAAGTCCCAAAAATTTTGAAATTTTGGCATTCGGAAATCTCGAATCCCATTTTTCCAAATGGCCTATTTGTAAATTTTGGGAGTTGTGCAAACTATTTTTGTTCTCACACTGAAATATTTCGGGAGCAGCACGGGCATTCTCGTTCTCATCTCGTTATCCCGAAGTCCCAAAAATTTTGAAATTTTAGAATTTGAGATTCCCGAATCTCCAATGGTCATCCCTACTCTGAACTGCATAGTAACAATCTAAATGCACAATATGGATGAGGAAGTTATGAGACAACAATGCGTCATACTTCTTTTGTAGTTCTTGATAGACTATTATTCCACATGTACCGATGCAATTAGAGATGGGCGAAATGACCCTTGGCCCGAACCCGACACGTAAAAAAGCACGGTGGGTCATGACCGGGCAGGCCAAGGGTCATTCGGGCTTATAGCACGTAGGACCAAGGGTCGTGCCCGGGTTGCAAAATTTATGGCCCACGATCGGTCGGGGTAGGATAAAATTTTGACACTGCGGCAGTACGGAGGGCTACACGTCCTGACTCGTTTAATATTTTTTTTTTTGGGAAAAAGAAAATAAAAAAAATTCCGGCTGACCGGCGGGTTTGGAAGTGAAAATAGGCTGACAAATTAAAAACATAAGCCATAAGCTTATTTTTATAAAATAGAAATCTTAAATCTTAAAATATTATACCCTAAACTCTAAACACTAAACTTATTTAAATATCTAAACTTATACTTTATATAAATCTAAAATCTTTATATATATTTTAAACTTTATATAAATTATAAATTATAACTTTATAAACTTAAAAAAATTTGTAACGTAAAGATTCAATAAACAAACCCAACCCTTAAACCCTAAACACTAAACTCTAAAGTTTAAAATAATATATATATGTATATAAATAAAACTTTATATAATTTACAAACTTTATATAACTTTCATACTATGTATAAATTTATAACTTTTAAATAAAATTTCTAAATTCAGTATAAACATAAATTTTAAATAACTTAAAATTATAAGCTTTATATAAGTGTTGAATTCTTATATAATTTTAACAAAAAAATATAGAAAGAAAAGGTGGAGATAAGTTTTTATATTGTGCAACTTTTTCTAAGAGAAGTGGAGAATTCTTGTATGATTTTTGAATATATGTAACTTATTTGAGCCATTAGATTATTTTAATTATTAGCGAAAAACAATAACGTTATATAAACTATAATTTATAGTTAAACTACAAACCCCTTTATTCCTAAACTTAAACCTTTATTTCTATAAAATTATTAAATAAAATATAATCTTTTATAAACTAAAAATACAAGTTATGATATTCACTCAAAAAAATAATAAGTTATATATTTTAAGCTTATAAATTTATAAATGTATTCTAATAATTATTGTTAGACAAAAATATTTTAAATAATTGACAAAAAAAATCGACCCGGGGGGTCATAACCGGAGGTTTAACCGCGCCTGAACCGTACTAGGCACGACAATAAACCGGAGGGTAACATGTAGGTTGGCACGTAGCGTCAGTACGAAGGACCAACCGCGACACAAAGGGTTGGGCCGGGCTAACCGGGTCGCGGTTAGCCCGTCCCAGAAGGGTCGGGTTCAGTTCCTTATTTTTATGACCCAAACCCGGCGGGTCGGCGGCACGACCCGCCCCTCTCTAGATGCAATGAGTTGTCAAGCTGGTTAGCAAATATCAATGGTAAAATTCCTTGACCAAGAGGGATGTAGAGGTGGCTAAAACAAGTTGAACTGTTGAACCGGTGCTTTCAATCCAAAACTAGACCAACGGTTCACAGTTCACTGAATCTATGGTTCAGACGGTTCTGGTTTACCGTAACACTGTGATTCGCTTACGATTCATGCCCTAAAAATTATAACTAGCAGTTCAACAAACCGAACAAAAATCAATGATTAAATGTTGGTTAACTGACAATTATATAAAAATAAATTGAAAATAAGTTGGAACTGTGCTAGATTTGGCTGGAGTGAACCAATTAATCGGCCATCAACGGTTTCAATTTTGGTTAAAAAAAAAATGAACCGTGAATCGACCAATGGCGGACGTAGGGAGGGCTAGGCTACCCCTGGGGTGGTGGGTGGTGGCAGCCCCTTGTCCACCAATTTTTATTTTCAATTTTGCTTACTTTAATTTTGTTTTAGTTATTTCATTTAGTTTTTTTTAAATGGAGTTTTAATCCTAAACTTTTTTTGTCATCTTTCAGCGACAATGTTTATAATTTTCATTTTGAATTTTTTGAATTGAATTTTTATTTAGTTATTACTGTTTATAAATATATTTATAAATTTTTTTAATCTTTGTTTGATAAATATGCTCTATTCGTGTAAATCTATTTTTGAAAAAATATTATATAGACAAATTAGGCAGCTTTTATTTTTTTTTATCATTATTTGAGTCAGTAAAACTATTATTTTTAATAAATATTGAGCAAATAAATTATTTTATCGTCTCCTAGAAAATGTACATCGCTTTCTTAAAAAAATTTATGTTTTCCTCTAAAAATTTTTTGTATGGCCTCTCCCCCCTAAATTTTTTTGGCCCCCATCAATTTTTTTTTTGGCGTCTGCAACCGACGGTTCATAAAAAAATGTACCGGAACCGACGATTCATGAACCCGAGCCACCGGTTCGGTTAACCGGCCACCACTATTGGAAAGTTCCTCCTACTTCATTACTTAAAAAAAAAGAAAAGGAAAACGTGTTCTTGGAGGATCGACTAGGTTGTCGAGTAAGTTGTATAGAAAATAAAATATCGTAGATTTAATGATTTGAGGATTAAGAGTTACTCGTAGGCCATATATCAATAGATATTAATTGCTAACAAATGCTGCGTTTCAAATATGAAGTCCATGTCAGATGGCAACATCATGGCCTACAACACTCATCAAACCACCAATATTCAACAACTGAGATAACACAGTATCTGTCTGGAGACTACTTTCTCGGCTTAGAATTTGAGTAGCTGGAAAAAAATGATTTGTGGGAGAGTATTGGATTGCAATTCAGTAATTTATTAGTAAGTGGCGAAGCTATTCCCCAGGATTTCAGGCCCGGAGATGGCAGGTTTGCACTAAAATAAAATGTTCAAAGAAAACGTTACATTATGTTGTTTTTCGGATGGATTTGGTGGGTAGGGAGGTGGAAGGTTTAGGTGAGCACGGATCCGCCACTCTGAATCACCCATAGGGTTAGGTTCACCACTCTGAATTATCCAACCCTATGGCATCAAACATTGGAATTTACTTGGGGTCGCTTAGTAGCAGTTGATAACTCATCAAGGGATAGTGAAACCATACACTCGGTTTGGTAGAAATGATAACGCAAGATAAAAAAAAAAAAAAAAGGTGTGGATACACCAAATATGATATAGCGCAAGAAAATATAATAAAAAAGTCACAAAAAAATTAGTAGCATCAGATTCAATGGGCGCCAATTATTAAACACAGTAAAATAATTGGTTCAACCAGTGGGCTCACATATTTTCTAGCAACTTTCTTGCTCATTTTTCTTACGCCATATCACCTTTGTGGAATGTGGATACACAAATCACTACTTGGTATACCTAATTTTTTGGGATGACTATGAACTTAAGGTGGATTTTGAACAATTAAAACCATGTAAAATGACTAAAATGTCCTTAAAGTCATCACCTCTATGGTAGACTTGGTGGTTATGGGTAGGGGTGGGCATTTAATTCGGATATCTGAATCCGAACCATCCAGTTTTTTAACGAACAGTTTGGTTTGTTTGGTTTTTGGATACCCGAATTTAATAAACAAAAATATAAATTGGATTTCGATAACGATTTTGATTTTGATTTTGAAATTCTAATTCGGTTTGATTTCTAGTTATCTAAATTATAAAGAAATATTTTTTTGACCCATTAGTTTCAATTTGGCTTTGGCCCATATATTTTTAGTCTAAATTATAACATAATGACACCAAACCAACAAATCATATCTTAACTCCATTTGACTTCTTTTTTTCTTGTACTTATTTACATCATACATAGAGTTAGGCATACGGGCCGGGCCAAATAGGCCCGACCCGACCGCCAAAAATGGGCTAACGGGCCCTCTCGCCCGTAAAAAATGGGCGGGTGGCGGGCCT
>JAOWBN010211546.1:0-13882 GCA_028565015.1 Pinguicula moranensis | reverse complement strand
TTCAAAATTTGGCATGTTTTTGTATATATGATTCTCAGGGTCGGAGCAGGAATTAAGATGAGGGAGGGAGATACATAAATTAAGGGGTCTAGTTTTATAAAACTTTAAAAAAAACAAAAAAACATTCCAGGGTGTAGGTGGGGGGGCGTCCTCTGCCAACCCCTTACCTCCACCACTGATGTATTCTCCTTGACGCTTTCGGCGCTCACTTATAATCACTTGGCTATCAAGCATTGATGTCTCCATGTGTTGTTGATTGAGGAATGCTCTTAGTTGTCTGTCTGACCACCTACATTTTGATCAAACATGTCTGATTCAGGCAGCATCCGGGGCAATCCAGTGTCAGATGATAGACATGACTTATCCTGAAGTTGTTCCTATGCACAAGGTGGCTATTGTCTTCTTCTGTATTTTCTTCTGTCTTGCTATCGTGATCATTCTTGCAGCGTTGATCAGATTCAACTTCTACAGGTGAACTTCCATGCTAAGTCCGAATACGATTTCATCCAGAACTACAAAGTGCTTCAGGATGTCTTCAACAAACTGAAAATCGACAAGGCATGCCTCTTGCTTTCTTATTCATAATCTTATTGAACTTTCAAGTGATTCCGAGACAAGAATTGAGGTGCATTATGTGAAAGCTGTGCTTGCTGGAAACAATTTTCGGATAAATACAAGTATGGAGAACAGAGAAAATGACTCAAATTGTATATCTCACATTCATACCTCTCCCGTTTCTACATTGATTTTGATGAGTTTTATGTTGTTGGAAAGTTGGATGAGTTTAGTTTCAGTTTTTTTCAGACCGTTTATATGTAGAGTTTTTTGCAGAAAGTTAATGTTTCAATCTCCTGAAGTTTATCTAGTCCATAAGATCCATTTTATATTCACTCGAATCGGATGTTAGATTTTGAGTCCTTTCAGGTGGTTTTAGACCTTATTGTAACAATGTAAACATGTACCTTGAGATCCATTTTATATTGTTTTGAATCAAGTTATCTTGTTTGTTAAGAGTTCGTTTTTTGAGGTTCGTCTGTTCTTCTTCATGTTTCTCTTCAATCAGCAGCATGCAAATTTGATCATCTGATGTAACCATTTGCAGCATATTGAAGTTAACAGACTTGTGAAAGCTAGGCCATTGGACAACTTAGAGTTCCTACAATGGCTGAAACGCTATTGTGATTCCATCAATGGTGGCGTAGTAAACGAGTAAGACTCCATCACAGTACTTGAAAAAGTTTCCCTTAACTGGATATATTCGCCTTAACACCGCAACTTGGAGACTCCCAGGAATTACAACCCGGTGGAGAGAAGAAGCAAGTGCGGAAAAGATCGAAATATCAAGTGTTCTTTAAAGAACTCCAAGTCATTTCCAGTTAAAGACTCTGCTTATTCTGCCTCATGCGATGCAGATCCTACGACACTTAGAAGAACAAGAAGTAACTGCTGCTTCGTTGATTCTTCGTTTCGCTTCATTCCCAATCCTTTGGAGCGTGTTTCGTTTCTAACTAAAACCATCTTCTTTTGATGTGTGCATGAATATTTTCAGGCATCTGTCAGGGGAGGCCGGGGGTGAACTCTTCACTAGAGATGCAAGCATTAGCAAAGGAGGTAATATATATAAGCCTCAAACGTCGTACATTATTCATCGTATATAATACAGAAACATAACAGATCATACATTGAAACCTTTGTTCTAACATTGACTCAATGGTTCCTCATCTCATGACAAGATCAGGTCACAGATCTCAAGCTTTCCGTCGACACGCTTGAAAGGGAACGCGACTTCTATTTCGGAAAACTACGTGATATCGAAGTACTCTGCCAGGATCCAAAGATGCAAAACCTTCGGGTAAGAAACTTTCAGAGTACTAACGATGAAAATGTGAGGGAAAACAAGTGTTCATACAACATTTTTTACCCATTTTTCTGTGAGTTTCTTGCAGATGACTGCAGCAATTAAGGAGATATTATACGCTGTTGATGATGAAGAATCAAATACTGTGGCTGGATCAAGATAAAAAACAGAATTGTGATAAAAAAAAAATACTAATTAAAAAAAAAACGTAAACGAACTGGGAGACAGGCTTCACGAATTAAATCACAGCGTTTTCTTGTGCTTGGTTTAGTCTTCTCTTCCGAAATCGTGTTCAAACGATTAGTGCTTGCTTATTGAAATTAATTAAAATCATTTATTTATTGAGGTACTAATTAGCTAGAGTTAGGTATATGGGGCTTATACGGGGTTTATTTAGCAGGTGGCGATCATCGTATTCTCTCTTCTTCCTCTCCCTCTCCTCTCGAATTTTTTTTGGGTGTGGGTTTGTTCGAAGAGTTGAAGGCCTCCACGAAAACAGTCTCTTAATATATTTTTAGAGGTCATGTACGACTGTGTATATCTCACCCTCCCTATACCCTGCCTAAAGACGAAATATATTGCGTATGTTTGATTTAGATTGGTTTAGGTATATGGGCCGGGTTAAATGGGCCCAACATGTTCTCCCATAAAAAAAAATCAAAATGGCCTGACTTGACCCATTAATATATAGTTTGGGCTAATCCAACCCGTATAACTTGTCGATTGGGTTGACTTATTTTCTTTGTCGTGCTGGGTTTGTCCAATTTTTCAGCATGAGGGTAGGGCTGGCATTAGCCATTTTAAATTTATTTATTTTATTTTAGTTATTTAAAAAATTAAAAAATTAAAAAATTAACTAAGACAGGGAGATCAATGATGACACATGTTGATGTGGGCTTAACCCATTTTTTTGTGGTGTCGAATTAACTCCATCCATTTATAAAATGAGCCTAATCAAGTCCAATATAAAATAAATGGAAGGACTAGATTACTAAACCAACTCCACAACATAGCAAAAATGATCTAGGTTAGCTCACCACCACAGGCGTAAGACGACCTCTACTCATACCGATCAATTGGAATTTAGAAATGCATCTTTTTGCAAAGCGAAACGATGAATGAATAAATATAACCCCCAAAGATGAGATATGGAAAAAAATCAGTAAAAACATTAAGCTTTGTTTTGAGTTATCATGCGGCAAGAGGGATTTCAAGAGGTCTGACCTGCTTACGGAATCTCTCAATCTTTCAATCAACCCGCTCCTGGTCCAAAGAAGGGATATTATGTGTGGAGGGTCTATGGGATTCAAAGGCAACACGGTTAAACTTGAATATTTATTCTCCTTGCACCATGAGGGGTAAGAGGTTATTGTGGACTCGAATAACATCAATAATCCACGGAGACAATGAAGCAAGATGGTGTGCAGTGGGAGACTTCAATGCCATTCGCAACTCAGATGAACGGCGCGGTTTGAATCCAATGCCTGCAACAAAAAGTAGAGAGTTTGAACAATTCTTGTCTAATGCTGATTTGATTGACCTGCCACTGAGCAAATACAGATTTACATGTGTTTCAATAGGAGGAATGTACTGCAGTCGGCTGGACAGATTTCTCCTGTCTGAGGCATGGATCAACACATGGACATGTGTGTACCAAATTCACCTAGAAACGTTCAAGCTCAGATCATAGACCTATTCTGCTGCGAATCTGGGGGCCAAAGGTATTTAGATCACTCAACTGTTGGGAACAAAAAGATGGTTTTGCTGAATTCATAAAAATCACTTGATCTAGCATGCAAGTCTGTAGGAAACATAGAGTTCAACTGCACGAGAAGTTAAAGTTGCTGAGATTGGCATTAAGAAGATGGAACAAATCAGTTTTTGGTGTAGTGGACAACAGAATACGAGCTCTGCAAAGTGAACTCAATGACTTTGATGTTAGGGTGGAAACATCAACCCCTCTTCATCAGAGAGACTGATGAGAAGAGATAAATGGAAAGAGCTGCAACAAGCAATCAAGAACAAAGAATCAGTGCTCTGGCAGAAATCAAGAATAAATTGGATCTGCGAAGGAGATAGTAATACAAGCTTCTTTCACTCTAAAGTCAAAAACTGAAGAAGAAGAAGAACTAGTATCAGAGGGCTGGAGTTTAATGGACAATGTACTGAAGAAACAAGTTAAAGATGGAATTACTGATCATTTTAAAGCTCGATTTTCTGCTGACTCTTGGCAGAGGCCATCTCTTGATCTCCCTGCCTTAAACACTATATCTGCCTCAGATAATGCTTTCCCCATTTCATCTTTCACAGAGGAAGAAATTTGGGCAACCGTATGGAGTTGTACAACCAATAAATGTCCAGGATTGGATGGATTCAACTTCTCATTTATACAAAAGCACTGAGAGACATTAAAGAATGACCATATTGCTTTCATGCTTGAATTCTACAAGGAGGGACGTCTCTCAAAAGGAATAAACTCAACATTTATCTCCCTTGCCCCTAAGATAAGCAATCCTGTGCAGCTGGATCATTACAGGCCCATTTCATTGGTTAGTAGTGCATACAAAGTGTTGTCCAAACTATTAGCCAACCGCCTTAAACAGGTACTCCACAAGGTGATATCATGCAATCAAGCTGCATTCATCCAAGGCCGTCAGATAGTAGACGGGATAATGGTGGCAAATGAAATCATACATTCGGTAAAGAAGAATAAGAAGCCTACCCTCTTGCTGAAAGTTGATTTCACCAATGCCTTTGATATTGTAGACTGGAACTTTCTCCTATCTATGCTACTGAAAATGGGATTCAGCAGGATCTGGGTTGATTGGATTGAGGAATGCATATCAACCTCTTGGGCGGCGGTTCTTGTTAATGGATCAAGTGCAGGATAGTTCAAAATGGGTAGAGGTCTTCGACAAGGTGACCCTCTATCCCCATTTCGCTTTCAAGTGGTGATGGAGGGCCTCAATCTACTTCTTACAAGAGCAGTAAATATAGGCAAGTTTACAGGAATCACAGTGGGTTCCATGTGGATTTCTCATCTGCAATATGCAGATGACACTCTGCTCTTTGCTGCTGGAACCAACCAAAATCTCAGAGTCATGAAGAATGTCCTCAGAATATTTAAGCTATTGTCTGGCCTATCTATCAACTTTGCAAAAAGCCGCTTGTATGGAATAAATATACGTGAATCTAGACTGCAGAGGCTTTCCAGTTGGCTACAATGCAAGTCAGCTTCACTTCCTCTCACTTATCTGGGAATCCAGGTAGGAGCAAATCCAAGAAGGATAAATGTATGGGCCAAGGTGATAAAACAATCCAAGACAGAGTCGATAGTTGGTGCAACAAATTTTTATCCATGGCAGGTAGATTTATGCTCATCAAATCCGTGCTTTCTAGTCTACCCCTCTACTATCTCTCACTGTACAAGATGCCTAAACATGTGATCAAAAGTATTGAGAAGATTCTAAGTTCTTTCTTGTGAAAAAATAAGAACACACAAGGAAGAGTCATTCACTGGATCCACTGAAAGAACATATGTGCAAACAAAAGCAGAGGAGGAGTTGGTATAAAAAATCTGAGCAATATGAATAAGGCACTACTCTTCAAATGGTTGTAGAGACTGCGTACTGAAACGGACAATATTTGGAGCAAGATTATCAAGACTAAATACCTAAATTCCACGGACCACCTTGCTGATTGGAGTATGGTTACATTGCCTGATGATGTTTCAAGCCAATGGAAAGACATATGGAGCTTGGCAAAGGATCAGAATCTCTCCAAACACCTGAAGATGGACATGAGGAGAGGAGATAAAACGCTTTTTGGAGATACAATTGGGCGTTGACTGGCTGCTTGGCTACTCGATACACCAGTCTATATAAGCTTAGCCTACAAAAGAACAACATGGTGGAAGAGATGCAGTGCACAACGGGTGTTACCAGACAATGGAACCTATATTTTAGGAGAGCTTTAAGACCTAGAGAAGAAGTGCAATTGGAAAGCCTGATGAACAAACTGCAAAACTTTGAAATCTGGAGTTCACCCTCAGATATATGGTACTGGAAAGATTTGAACGTAGGTTAATACACAGTGTCCACAACCTACTCTACTCACAACTCGCCAGAGCAAAGTACGGTGAGTGTTGTCAATCCTATTTCTCTGATTTGGGGTAAGATATCACCAAAAAGCATTCAGCTCTTCTCATGGTGTCTACTTCAAGACAGAATCCCAACAGTTAATACCCTCATCCGCCGTGGTATTCGATTTGCACTAGAAGCTCGACTTTGTGTGCGGTGTGGCAGAATAGAAGAAACTGTGAATCACATGTTCATCACCTGTGCAGAAGCTGCCGAACTGTAGAGAGTTATTTATGATTGGTTTGATCTTGACTACATAGAACAATCTTATATCCAACAACATTTTTTAGAGCATATGAATCGAGTTCACGGTACAACAGGTAAGGAAGTGTGGCGAGTAGTGTGGCAGGCCACTGTCTGGAGTGTATGGTGTGACAGAAATGCGATTCGTTTTGACTCAACCACAGCAACCAGAACCACGAAAGAATGGATAAAAATCAATGTACGGCAATGGATTATGGCACACAAGAAAGCATTCCCAGGCACTACATTGGGATATTGGTTCAGACATCCAAAATGTTGTTGTTCGATTTCATTCACTTCGTAAACATTCGGTACTCCAGGCCTACTAGGCGACCTGACACAGATTGTAAATAAGCTTTACTATTTTGTTTAATGAAATTACTTACCTAAAAAAAAGTAAAAGGGCAGGTTCAATCATAATGACGACAAATTCATTTCAGTTAGTTTGACATTGCATTTTCTCATTCACAATAACGAAGAAAAGAAGAAGAAAACAACAGCGAAGAGTTGGTGAATCCAAGCGGTGAGTCATAGTAATCACATTCACGGCATTAAAAAAACCCGACATAGATATTGAAAATAAATGCAGGCAGCAACAATATTTTTATGAGAAATGATATAGCGCAACTCATATTCCCGCCGTGCCATGCCATTAATCCAATCCTCCTTACAAAACCTCTCATTCACTCTCTTTCTCCCACAACAATTTTTCAACTCAACTTTCTCTTAATCTCATTCTTCAATTTAGCATATTAATCATGAAACCAGAGAGTTGAATTTAATTAATGATACACAAGAATCAGAGGAAGGTAGCAAGATCATACCCAAAGCAACATCTCCACCTACGACGTCAATCACCTCAGCGGCGAGGGATCCCCAATGATGAAATCACTGTGTAACCAGCCGACGCCATTCTTTGCTGCTTGGTCCAATCCCGGGAAACAGGCACTAGAGAGCCAGACGCAGCACAGCCTCATCGGTTCCCTCATCCGCGAAGAAGGCCACATTTATTCCCTCGCCGCGAACAAGGACATTCTATACACAGGCTCCGATAGCAAGAACAGCCGCCTGTGGAAGAAAATGCAGGAATTCGCCTCATTAAGATCCAACAGCGACCTCGTGATGGCCATTATAATCTCCAGTGACAAGATCTTCACCGGCCACCAGGACAGGAAGATCCGTGTCTGGAAGATCAACTCCAAGGATCAGAGCGTCCACAAACGTATCGGGACCATGCCCACATTCTCGACATCTTCAAAGTCGCGATGAAGCCCAACAATTACGTGGAAGTGAAGCGCAATCACACCGCCGTGTGGATCAAACACGCCGACGCGATTTCCTGCTTAAGCATGAACAAAGAGGACGATGGCGGGTTACTGTACTATGCTTCGTGGGACAGGACATTCAAGGTGTGGAAAAGCCTGACAGTTGTAAATGCGTTGAATCCGTGAGGGCTCACAAGGACACGGTAAATGCTGTCATTTCAAACGTGGATGGGATTGTGTACACTGGCTCCGCTGACAGGACGGTGAAGGTGTGGCTGAGGAAGCAGAAGAGGAAGTCCATGAAGCATACTCTGGTTCAGACTCTGCTCATCCAGGAGTCGGTGGTGACGTCGGTGGCCTTGGACAGGCTGGGGTCGGCGGTGTATTCAGGATCGTCGGACGGGGTGGTGAATTTCTGGGAGCGGGAGAAGCAACTCTCGCACGGTGGAGTTTTGAAAGGGCACAAGCTAGCGGTGCTCTGCCTCGCGTTGGCGGGGAGACTAGTGTTCAACGGCTCGGCTGATAAGATGATATGCGTGTGGCAGAGGGAAGGGTCGGTGCACACGTGCCTCTCTATTTTGACGGGATACACGGGGCCAGTGAAGTGTCTGGCGGTGGAACAGGAACAGGGCACGGTAGCGAGGGCGGAGAAGCTGGCGACGACAAGAAGTGGCTGTTGTATAGTGGGAGTTTGGACAAATCTGTGAAGGTGTGGATCTTCAAATTGGGATCAAATTCCTTCAGCAAAGTACTGAGAGAAACAACCAGACAGATAGACAGTCGGGCTCGCATCATTCATTAGAATCTCTACAAGTTGTGAAAACTCTACTATTTTTTCTCTAGAGTTTGATATGAATTATGAATATCTAAGAGTTAACTAATGATTTTTTTTTTGACAGCTGCATTGGTAGAATTTAATTTTGGAACACTACTCAGCACTATATTGGTATGATATTATTCGCTCTGGACTGACGATTTTGTTCTCGGGGTATTACGCGAAAAGGCCTCATACCAATTCCAATCGTGAAGCCAAGCCACTTTCTCAACTCTATGGCTTTACTAATAATGAAGGCCTTCAGTTATCACCAAAAATTAGAATGGAGAAAAAGGGTCTCCCTAGCTTAGCCCACTCTGTTGCTTGAATTCACTGGCACTACTTCAATTAACTAGAATTGTGTCGTGAGGACTAGTCACACATTCTTGAATCCACTTCATCTATACTTGACAAAAACCGAACTTCCTGGGAATAGACTATAGAAAGGATCAATCCACAGTATCAAATGCTTTGGCAGAATCAACCTTAAATAGGACAGTTTCCTTCTCAGATTTCTTGGTAGAATGAATAGCCTCATTTGCCACTAACACCCCATCAAGAATTTGTTGACCGTTAATGAAGGTTGTTTGATTGTCGGAAATAATCTTATGCATGATGGTATTCACCCCCTATAACCGTCCATTCAGGGACCTTAAATGTGGATTTCTCAGACGAAGGACCACCGGTGCCCTCCTCAATAACCGTCCATTCTGGAACCTTAATTAGGGAGGAAGTCTATCTACGGTTCAAAACCGACACGTACACCCTCACCGCACCACTGTTAGAATTTAATTTCTGGACCCCTACCCAACACCACACATTGGTATGATATTGTCCGCTCTGGCCGGAGTCCGCACGATTTTGCTCTTGGGCTTTTACCCCCAAAAGGCCTCATCACACCAATTAACGTGGTGTTCTTATATTTAAGCCCATCAAATTCTTCATTCATAATCCATGTGGGACAATTGTTCTCAACATTCTCCCGTGGAACAAAGGACCTCCGATGCCCCCCTCAAATCCAAAATTCTGGGATTCCTCCCCTAGAACATCGATCATTCAAGGACCTTAAATCGGGGATTCATTCCCTAAACATCATCCATTCAGAGACCTTAAATTGGAGATTCCTACCCTAAAAACATACTCCCAAAAGGCGTCATCATACCAATTAATGTGGTGTTCCTATATTTAAACCCATAAAATTCTTTATTCATAATACATGTGGGACAATTGTTCTCAACATTCTCTCCTAGAACAATGGACCACCGATGCCCCCTTCAAATCGAAAATTCTGGAATTCCTCCCCTAGAACATCGTTCATTCAAGGACCTTAAACCGGGGATTCATTCTCTAAACATCGTCCATTCAGAGACCTTAAATTGGGGATTCCTATCCTAGAAACATACCCCCAAAAGGCGTCATCATACAAATTAATGTGGTATTCCTATATATAAATCTATCAAATTCTTTTTTCATAATACATGTGGGGCAATTGTTCTCAACATTCTATCCTAGAACAAAGGACCACCGATGCCCCCTAAAATCGAAAATTTTGGAATTCCTCCCTTAGAACATCATTCATTCAAGGACTTTAAATCGGAGATTCATTCCCTAAACATCGTCCATTCAGGGACCTTAAATTGGGGATTCCTCCCCTAGAAACACTGTTAGGATTTAATTTCCGGATCCTACTCAATACTATATTGATATGATATTGTCCACTTTGGGCCGAAGCCTTCATAATTTTATTCTCGGACTTCATAATTTTATTCTCGGGGTTTTATCCACAAAAGGCCATATATATAAATCCAACAATTCTCTATCATCTAATCCGTGTGGGATAAAGTGGTTTTGTTCGCTCAACATGTATATTGGAGCTAGGTTTAGGAAGAAGAAAAAATATCAATGTGTCTGTAGGTCATATTTGTTTAATTAAGAATAAAATATATCTGAAATAATGCCTAAATATAAGCCGAATTGAACGTTTTATTGATTTTTTGCAAGTTTTTCCAAAATTTGTTTTTGACGTTTTTACAACCAAAGCAATATTTTGGATGTTTGAGCCGACTTTTGGTGATGACTTATGTGAAAAAAAAACTAAAAAAAAAAACTAAAAAATTGGGTTAGGGTCATATGGGTTCATTTGGGTTACCTATCAAAAAAATGGTGTGTGTGTTTGTTCGAAGAGCCGAGGGTCTCCACGAAAACAGTAACTTGATCTCTTTTTAGAGGTCAGGGTATGACTGTGTACATCTCACCCTCCCCATACCCTGCCTAAAGGCGTGATATACTGGGTATGTTTGGTTTGGTTTGATTTGGTTTGGTTTATCAAAAAAGGGTTCATTTGGGTTATGGGTTCGGACACCCCCAACCCACTGGGTCCCATGTTCGCTAGTCACGAATCAAATCCTTAAAACTTTTGGGACTCGGTCCCCATATACGACCCGACAACTTTTAATTTTATTTATTTTTATACTTTTTTGGAGAAGGGAGAGGGGGCTTGTGAGAATTTGAACCCTTCTACTTCTCAAACTTAATCTAAAGCTTTTACCACTAACCTAATTATAAACCCAACTACATTTATATAATATGTAAAAAAAATCACAGTTCTGGGCCCTATCCGTGACCAAATCCAGACCCGTTGACTAGGCGGGTCCAGGTCTTGCGGGTCTCGGATCCAGGTCTAAAATGAATAACTTTCGTTGGGGCTACTTCGATAAAAGTTCTTCTTTTGCAAGTTTTTTTATAATTAAAATTTTATTCATGCTCATCGGCAACTCAACAAAAGAATATAGTATTTACAATTTTCACTTTGACTCGGAACTTAAATGGTATGTTAGGATTTAATTTCAATTCCTGACCTTACCCGATACCACACATTAGTAAGATATTGTCCACTTTGGGACGGACCTCTCACGGTTTTGCTCTTGGGATTTTACCCCCAAAAGGCATTATACCAATTAATGTTGTGTGCCTATATTTTAAATCCATCAAATTCTTCATTCACAATCCATGTAGGACATTTTTGTTCTCAACATTCTCCCCTAGAACAACCGATGTCTCCTCAAATAGGGTTGGGCATTCAAAATTCGGAATTCGAAAATTCAGATTTCAGATTTTTTTCGAATTTCGAATTTCGATCCGAAATTTCGAATTCCGATTTCGAATCGGATCGGAATATGATTTCAGTTCCGAATTATATTTTGGATCGGATCGGAAATACAGGGTGGATTCCGAATTTCTGAACTTTTTAAAAGAAAAATCCGAATTTCCAAAATATTTTTTCTAGTTCCCCGAAATATTTTTGAATTTCAAAAATATTTTTTTAATTTTTATTATTGTTCGGAAATTCCGAATTTCCAATTTCCGAACCGATTTCCAAATTTCCAATTTCCGAAATAAAATACGGATCATATTGGAAATCGGATTCCATTTCCAAAATAATTTTGGATCGGAACGGAAATTGCCATTTCCGAATTCCGATTTTCATATGCCCACCCCTACCCTCAAATTGGAAATCGGGAATTCCTTCCCTGGAATATCGTCCATTCAGGGACCTTAAATCGGGCCCTATAAATAAGGGACCACCGGCGCGCCCGCACATAACCGAAGAATATCTCAACCATCGAAGAATATCTCTCTTTAAGGGCTGAAACCTCCATGTCCACCCTCACCGCACCACTGTTAGGATTTAATTTCGGTTCTAGACCCTACCGACACCACACATTAGTACGATATTGTCCACTTTGAGCCGGAGCCCTCACGGTTTTGCTCTCGGGATTTTACCCTCAAAAGGCCTCATACCAATTAATGTGGTGTCCCTATATTTTAAACTCATCAATTTTTTGATCCCAAATCCATATGGTACATTTTTGTTCTCAACATGGTATAACGAAAAGAGGCTCATTCGATTATGTGTAAAAATCTATTCCAGCTTCAATCGTTTCATGGCATCGCAGCCATATCCACGTTTGGGCTTCAATTCCAGCACACTCACATAGCTTACACGTCACTCTTTGAAGATCAGTTCGTTTCGTCACATTCATATTTGCCATTTGGTATTCAGCCATATAGTTTTACATACCTTTTTTTCCTTCCTCGTATGTACCATTCCCATATGTATGGAGAAACGAGCCTTTGCTTCATCTGCTCCCACATAAGACCGAACCAATTGTATAGTTGAGACCAAACGTCATAGGATTTGTCACAAAGGAACAAATGGTCTGAATCCTCATCCATGAGATGACCGTTGACACAAAGGAGAAGCTCTAGGGGAAGATTAATACCTCTATATAAGAGGTTTATCTTCGTTGGGATCTTGTCCATCAGAAGTCTTCATCCGAATGCAGTAACCTTTAATGCAATACTTTGCACCATATCTCACCCAGTTCTGGTGGTAGTATCTATGCTTTCCCTGCCTAGAGTCGTAGATGTTGTTTTATCAATATATAACTTGAGATAGTTGTGTACTTACCAACTCCTTCCGCTCTCCATCTCCGCTCATCAGACTACTTCGGATCAAGAGGCTCTATAGCCAAAAAGTGTTAAAATTAGTAAATCCAGCCCAACAGTAAAAGGGCTCGGGCCCGGACCCAACCCAACAGTAAACGGGCTTGGGACCGGACCCGGCCCAACAGTGAATAGGCTTTGGCCCTGGGTGCGAGTGCGCATATGGGCAAACTTACAATTGAATGTGGGCTACTTTCATAAAAAAATCTTAGTACCAAGGTTATTGATTGTAAGCCCGCATTATCTTATAAGTTAGTTCATATTTCTGACCATATCCCATGTGGGATAATTTCTAACACTCCCCCTCAAGTCCAACTAGGCAAGCCCTGTTGATTCTCTTATAAGTTAGTTAATATTACTTTCCACAAGCCGTGTGGGATATATTCTTAACACTCCCCCTCAAGTCCAACTAGGCAAGCCTTGTTGAGACTTGTTTTTTTTTTATTATTTTTTATATTGTAGGCATGTATACCTCACAATCAACACTTTGGCCTCAAAGGTCCATTGCATATGGCTGGGCTATACTTCGACCTCAGAACTCCATTGCATATGGCTGGGCTTGTATAATTGTGGGCCACATAGGCCAACTTACAATTGAATGTGGGCTACTCTCATAAAAATCTTAGTACTAAGGCTTTTATGAGAGCAGCCTACATTCAATTGTAAGTTGGCCCATATGCGCACTTGCACTCATGGGCCGAACTCGTTTACTGTTGGGTTGGATCTGGGCCCGAGCCCGCTTACTATTGGGCCGGATCTACTAAATTTAATGTAAAGATGATATGGAGATTGAAATAATCTAACTATCATCCTCGCAATCTACTTCTACGAGCCCAACCCCACCTCCACTCTGCATTCTCCCATTGACATTTTCATCAGTATCTCTTTGTCCCAAGCCAACATGAACAGCCTCTGGAATCTCTCTTCTAAGCTAAAATCTCCAATGCATATATTAGTAAAATAGTAGGTTTTGCGCAGAACCTCTTATGCTTATAATTGGATTATAAGAACTTTTTTTGAAAAAATGAAGAGTTATTTTTGGCGGGAAAGGTGATTA
>JAOWBN010211545.1:0-25777 GCA_028565015.1 Pinguicula moranensis | reverse complement strand
AGCAGAAAAATAAGTGGGATTTTTTCTTGTTTCTCATTCTGGAAGTTCTGGCAATGCTGATCACGGGATCTGTCGCTCTTACAAGTAAGAAATACCTAATTCTTGTTCCGTCTATCTCTCAGCAAGATAATTTTGTGACCGTCTAAAAAATATCTTTTGATAGTACAGGGGTTTTGACTGACCCAGTGGCTCCACATACGTTTGGTGCATGGTTGGGCCATGCTGGTAATCAGCATATTGGTGCTCTGTTATTTTTGGTTGCAGATCTTTTCTTCCTCTCTGGTGTTGGAGTCCTCACCTGTGTACAGGCATCTCAGGTACTTGAGTCCAGAATCTTTGTCCATAAATTTTTGTTCACCGATTTGAAAGGTAAAGAGATGGGATTTGTGCCTGCTTCAATTTATTCAAGCCTTCAGTTCTGACATCGACATTTTAATAAAAAAACACGACTAGGTACTAATGACCTAACACTGGGTACAAAAAACACCTAAAGCTGATTCATTGTACTATTACACAAGATAGTTCTCAGTATTATACGTTTAAAGCTAGGTCTGAGGTGGTAAACAGTCTCTGAAGTGTGACGTAAAGATCCGTACATATGTACCAGAATCACATATGCAGCTTACTGAAACTCTTGCATTGGATACCCAAACCCCTATACTGGGCCGGCTTATGTGGTCATTCTCCCGCCCATTATCTTATTCGTGGGGATTGTAAAGAGTAAATTTGGAAGTACCTTGGGTGCTGAACTCAAAAATAGCCTACTGAACTCAAAAGTGGAAGTGCTAATTGGTTCCTTTTTTCAATTTTCCAAAAGAAAGTTTGATCTGGCTAGTAACTGGTTCAATGTCTTCTTCATGAACTGTGCAGTTTTTCTCTTTGTTCATCTTTAGGGATTTCCCAGGTTTAATATTATCATTGTTTCTATACCATTGAAGAATGCTCCACGGCCGTGTGGTATCATGATCTGATTGTCAAACCATTAACTTGCCATAAGCGTGTATACTTAAGATGAAAACATCTTACCAGAGAAATATTAGACCCTAGAGAGACAGAAGGCTTGAGTTAATTTGGTGCTATGGCAGAATGAATTCGGTTATTATTTGAATACCAATTCTCATTTTAGATGCATTTTGTTTTGGGACGAAATTTACCATCTTCTGATTTCCATATATAATTTAGTGTTTCTGCTAACACGTCTTACTTGTTCTACTTCACTACAGATTGCTCGAAATATTACTACTAATGCAATGCCCAACATAATGCGGTACAGTTACCTTCGAGGACCAGGTGGCCAAATCTGTAACCCGTATATGATCGTGGGTGCAGAGAGAACTGTACAGAGTTCCTGATAAATGGCCAAAATGAAAATTCACAATCCACAACGTACCCAATATATTTTCAATTAAGTTAGAGTCTGAAGGGTCAGATGTATGTGGCCTTACCTTTGTAATTAACAAAGAGGTTGTTTCTGTTGCGACCCAGTATGCATTGTGCCATTTGGTATATTGAGTTCTAACAACTTCACTAAACAGAAGTACTGAAATTTAATAGAGCCATTTTGCTATAGTCCGTTATTAGCACAAAACTAAAAGAATTATCAAAATGAAAATGCTGAGCATAATGAAGACTCTTGGGATTCAGAAGGAGTTGCTATGATTCCATTGCAAAGGAATGGAAACCCTCCAAATGGAGGCAGCCATGCTCATGCTCCTGAAACAAATGTAAATGGTCATTGATATGGTCAGTTTTTGACCTACTACAAATAGTGCAATTTATGCAGTTGAAAAATCGACCACATCGGTTTTTCAACTGCATAAATTGCACTATTTGTAGTAGGTCAAAAACTGACCATATCAGTTTGGCGCCGTCTGTGAGAACCTTCTGAACAAAATCAGCCACTACCGAAGAGATGGAACCAGGCAGCAATAACCCCCGCTCTGACCCTATTACATATCAACGGCGCACTATCACGAGGAATATGATGGCCACCAATCCCGAGACCACCGAGGTGCCTGGCCACTCAGAGCAACCCGTCACCACCGACATAAGCCTGACTACTAAAGTTACGGAACTACAAAACCAGATCCGAGAATTAGCCCAACAACTTAATAGCCGCGGGCCTTTTCCCCCTCGGCATACGGATCTTGCTCCTCAGCTACCCATCACCATGAGCAAAGCTTTCTGTAAAAATATTCAGCAAGAAGTCATAACCCTCACATCCACCACGATCGATCATCTACCCAAATATTCGGGTGAAAAAGACCCGCGACAACACATCAAGTCCTTCACTTTACATATGGAAATGACACGTATATCAGAAGCAGCCGCGTGCCGAATATTTATATTAACACTATCCGGTGCTGCCCAAGATTGGTTCCTGTCACTTCCAGAGGAATCCATCTGGAGTTTCGGAGAACTTATGACCCAATTCTCCCAAGCTTTTGCGACTCAACAAAGAGTAGACCGAGCACCTATACACTTGCTAAAACCAAACTACCAAAAGAAGTCGGGAGAGTCACTACGTGATTATCTATGCCGTTTCAACCATGCATGCACCGAGATGCCTGGTTTGTCCTTGCCACTCAGAATAAATGCTCTACTCCACGGGCTCCAATATGGGCCCTTAGCAGCCGCCCTTATGGACGATCCGCCCTCGTCCCATGGTAGGTTAAGTGAGATATGCGGGAGACATATTCGTTTAGAAGAGATGGCTGGCCCTCCTCAAAAAGAAAGAAATTACCTTGGATCGCGAGAACCGCGAAGGACGTGGCAACCCAATGGCGAACCAAAGACAAAGTCGTCCTTTATCCCCTTAAAGAAAATTGACACCAATTCCAGATGGCAAAAGTACACCAAGTACCATACCTTTCGGGTCTCCCGAAGTGATATCATAAGAGCCATCGGATCCAGTGGACTCCTATCAGCCCCGAAGGAAATGAAGCCCAGTAACAACCGAAAATACCCGGAGCGCCGCTGCCAATTCCACCAAGATCATGGACACTTCACGGAAGAATGCCAAAATTTAAAAGATGAGTTGGAACGATTAGCCCGCGAGGGGTACCTTAGCGAGTGGATACGCCACGATACCATGAATCCTGCTCTAAAAAATACTCATCCCCGGACCTGTGACGGGCATGATCCAGAGGACGACCCTAGAGGAAAAAAACCCCACATCGCTATGATTACAGGAGGACACCCAGAAGTTGAGTCCAATCGTATACGAAAAAGAAAAGATCGGAAATTTCAACAAGTAGCTCGGGTCAGTCCCGGACCCCCAAGATCTCCGATCGAATTTAGCGATAATGACCTCCAGTCTTATGAACCTCATAATCATCCAATGGTGATCTCTGTCGAAATCAAGGGATACATAGTCGACAGAGTTTTCGTCGATCAGGGAAGCGCTTCAGACATTTTGTCCTTCGATGCCTACCAACGAATGGGACTAGATGCCATCAACATACAAAATACCACCATATCGCTACGAGGATTCGGAGGCGCTGAGGTACAAGCAATAGGCACTGTGGAACTATCCACCATTTTTGGTGAAGGGCAGCAGAAAAAAACTCTCTCAATCACCTATTTAGTGGTGGAAGCACCTTTTTCGTATAATGTAATCTTAGGACGGCCTAGCCTCTTTCAGCTCAAGGCCATTGTCTCCACTTATCACCTGGTGATGAAGTTCCCCACAGAACAAGGAACGGGACAAATCAGGGCTAACTTGCGAATCGCAAGCATATGTTACGAAGCATCCCTCAACAGGGGAAATTCGACAAGAAAAAAAGAGAACTTGCCAGATCAAAGAAACAAGGGAGAGAAGACCCAGAGAACCCTCCAGATCACTGAGCCAGAATCCATCAAACCTCCTGGGTTTAAAGAAGTCTTCCTTAAAGAAGACAACTCGGAGAGAACTGTTCGCATAGGAACTGAACTCGACCCAGAATTAGAGATCAAACTCATACAATGCTTACGGGAGCACGCAGATGTGTTCGCATGGACCGCTGATGACTTTCCAGGAATCAGCCCCAGTGTCGCTATTCACCGACTCAACATAAATCCTGGGGCAAGACCAGTTCAACAAAAAAGAAGACACTTCAGCCCTGAAAAGAATACAATCATCAAGGAGGAAGTACAGAAACTCTTACAAGCAGGATATGTCGAAAAAGCACAGTACTCCGAATGGCTCTCCAATGTGGTAATCGTTCCCAAGACCGACGATAAATGGAGGTTATGCATAGACTTCACAGATCTTAACAAGCACTGCGCGAAAGATTCTTATCCTTTGCCAGCCATCGACAGAATCGTTGACTCCACGGCCGGATGCGAATTGTTAAGCATGATGGATGCTTATCAGGGATATCATCAAATATTCCTAGCCCCAGAAGACAAGTCAAAAACCACATTTATAACGGAAGGAGGCATATATCGCTATAAGGTAATGCCATTTGGGTTGAAGAACGCTGGTGCTACCTACCAGCGAATGATCAACAAGCTGTTCCAGAACCAGATGGGCAAAACTATGGAAGCCTACGTAGACGACATGCTCGTAAAAAGCAAGAAAGCCGACGATCATATCACTCATCTAAAAGAGGCTTTCTCAGTCATGCGATGCTACCAATTAAAAATAAACCCAACCAAGTGCACCTTTGGTGTAAGAAGCGGAAAATTTCTGGGATATATGGTATCAGAGAAAGGGATCGAAGCCAACCCTATGAAGGTCAAAGCCATACTTGATATGACACCACCCCGAAACCTTAGAGAAGTCCAGTCCCTGACAGGAAAGATGGCCTCGTTAGGACGATTCATCTCGCGGTTAGGAGACAAAGGACTCCCATTCTTCAGAGCGATCCGGAAAAGAAAATTTTTTGAGTGGACGAAAGAATGTTCTGAAGCCTTCCAATGTTTAAAGGAATACCTGAGATCCACGCAGGTCTTGGCGATCCCTCAACCACAAGAAACTTTATTTATCTACTTGGCGACATCGGAAGAATCAGTAAGCGCAGTGCTCGCACGAGAAGAAAACAATACCCACCGGCCCATCTACTATGTCAGCAAAATATTACACGGTGCTGAGGTACGCTACTAGGAAATCGAGAAGCTTTCCTTAGCCTTAGTTACAGCTGCAAAAAGGTTACGCCCTTACGAATAAGCCATTGCGACAAACCCTGTCCAAACCTGACGCTTCAGGACGTCTTGTGAAATGGGCGGTCGAATTAAGTGAACATGACATCACTTACAAATCACGAAACGCACAAAAAGCCCAAGTGCTCGCTGACTTCATCGCTGAGACCACCCGGGCCATGATTAATGAAGCATCGTGGAAACTATACGTGGATGGATCTGCCACCGCCCAACAAGGGGGGGCCGGAATCATGCTAATGGAAGACATGGGTGAGACCATCAATGTTGCCGTACTTCTGGATTTTCCCGCTACCAACAATATTGCGGAATACGAAGCTTTAATTTTAGGACTAGACATAGCCAGACAACAAGGGGTCAAATACCTCAATGCCTACACAGACTCCCAGCTAGTGTACGAGCAATATGCCGGAACATACGAAGCACATGAGGGGACCATGATCAGGTACCTGGCAAAACTTAAAAGCCTCACCCAAGATTTCCTACACTTTAAATTACACCAAATTCCCCGATCAGAAAATACCAGGGCTGATACCCTGTCTAGACTCGCTTCTCACTTCAAGATTGAAAACACCCAGACCATACAAGTATGGGTGCAGAAGGAACCAGCTGTCACCAGACCATGTCCCGAAAACATTATCATGACAGTAGACCAGGCTAATTGGATGCAACCGTTTCTTCAATACCTCAAAGATGGGGTCTTGCCACTTGATAAAGTAGAGGCTCGAAAAATCCGATCTCGAGCATCAAGGTTCACAATTATAAACCACGAATTATATAAACGTGGGTTTGAGGGACCTTTCCTCAAGTGCATTACCTCCCCTGATACCCAATCTTTATTGGAGGAAATACACGAGGGAGAAGGTGGGGCTCACATTGGCGGACGAGCTCTCGTAACAAAAATCCGCCTACATGGGTTTTACTGGCCGACTTTATTGCATGATGCACTTAGCTACACACGCCAATGCGAGAAATGCCAGAGGCATGGAAATTGGACATCCCGTGCCCTAATTCCTATGACCGGGATACCTACGACCTGCCCATTCGACACATGGGGAATAGACATCATTGGACCACTTCCCCCAGCCTCGGGACAGAGACGCTTCATCATTACCGCAGCCGAATACTTCACCAAGTGGGCAGAGGCTGAAGCGGTAGCCAAAATCACGGAAAGGGAAATTATCCGCTTTTTGTGGAAAAATATAGTATGCCGATTCGGAGCTCCTCGAATATTAGTTTCGGATAACGGAGCACAATTTCGAGGAGCTAAGGTTGCTGAATGGTGCAAAATATTACAGATCCAGCACAGGTTCACATCAGCATATCACCCGCAGTCCAATGGACAAGTAGAAGCTCTGAACAAAATAATACAGCTGGGGTTAAGGAAAAAGTTGGGCGAAAGAAAAGGAAATTGGGTAGAGGAATTACCCGGCATTCTCTGGTCTTACAGGACTACGACTACAAGCTCTACCAAGAACACCCCTTTTATCTTGACATATGGGTCGGAAGCCGTGTCTATTGCCGACATTAGCTACGGAGCATACCGAGTCACCTCGTATGATTCCCAAAATAACAAAAGAGAGCGATTAACGGACCTGGAGCTCCTGGATGAAATTCGGAATCATGCCCAACATAGGCTAGCCAGACACCAACTACAATTTCGGGGACGATACAAGAAGAAAAGAAATGGAATCGAGCTACGAGAAGGCGACCTGGTTCTAAAAAAGGTTCTAATACCTCACGAACAGGGAAAATTTCAACCCACGTGGGAAGGCCCCTACCGACTCACCAAGCACTACCCAAATGGAGCTTGTCGATTAGCCACCATGGATGGTAAAAATCTAAGTCACTCATGGAACCAAGACTGCTTGAAGAAATTCAATGAGAAAAAGACGCTCGCCATAACGTGATGCGCGCCCTAAGACGCTCGCCATAACGCGAGGCGCGCCCTAAGACGCTCGCCATAATGCGAGGCGCGCCCTAAGACGCTCGCCATAACGCGATGTGCACTCTAAGACGTTCGCAATAACGCGATACGCGCCCTAAGACGCTCGCCATAACGCGACGCGCGCCTAAAAACATTCGCAGATATGCGTAATATTGAAATCATTTCTCATACATGAGATGAGTGGTATGGGCCATGAGTTAAACCAATTTTTATAAAATTCAAAAATCGCTCCAAGGACTTTGGCTCTCTACTATAAGTAATATTATGTTTCTCTATTGAGCTGGCGTTCCAAGTTCAAAAATATTGATAGTAACTCGTCACTCTTAATCGGCTTGTGCCATTATGATTAATTAAGTCCTTTTCAAAAGTCTCAGAGGGAAGAGATGAAATCCTGCACTGTTTCTATTAGATCTAACAGTGTAGAGGAGGGTTTTAAATTTCAGTCTGTACCCCACCAGTGCCAGAAGGATTATGTTTTTAAGATGGAGAGCAAGAAGGAACTTATCAAAATGGGAAACTCCTCATCATAGGATACCAGAAACCCAAGAGAATTGGTGAGCTCTCAAAACTTTTTATTAGCATTCAAAGCGATGGGATTTCCAGTCCAGCCACTCCACTAAAGCAGGGCCACCCTCATTAATTGGCTCACCGAGATAAGATCCTAGCAAACCAATGTATTGTGAGAGAAAAGCTGCAGCTAGTTAGCCTTGCTGCCAAACTTTTACCTTGCAAAATATGTCCAACAGGTCTATTCAAACTCCACATATAGATATGAGAATATCCTTCAAAGCGGCATACTCTGCCAGAAACCTTAAAACAACCAGATTTTTTCAATCAAACCCTGCTTGGTTGAGTAGGACATGCTCAAATATCCACCATCGCTTTCTTGCTTTTTCTGCAAAATTGAATAGGCTTAAACCCCGTGGAGCACGGCTTGCAGAATTACTCTCATATTTTTTAGAAATTAGCATTTCCTGGAAAGCAAAATAAATCCATTCTTTATGGAGTAGGACATTAGAGCAGACGCAGAGTTCCAAATGGCATGCCGAAAATTCAGAAGATCAATTCTACAAATGCACAAGGGGATAGTCATATTTTATGAAATAGATCTGCCATAGCTGCTAGCACTAGATACTTGCAGAAGCCTAGTCAAAAACCATACATTCAGAAGAACAAATGAAGACAAAAAACAATAACAGATGCCAAATCAGATCCACTGGAACGCTGAGTCTGTATGCAGAGAAACAAGAGAAAATATAACTAAGGAAGTACAGGAGACAGATTGCAACGATAGATTCGTTATAGAGAACAGAGTTACATACAAAAGGAGTTGCAAATAAGGTCAAGGCAGGGAAAAAAAGGGGAAAACACTCCCAAACCAAGACCAAGTATGTCTACAATTCAAGGTTACATAAGGTGGGAGAACTCGTCCGTAACCGGAGAGCACCCAAGAAGTAAATCCTCTAAATTATAAGTTAAAACCGCCTCTGCGGCACGGCTCGACACTAGACGGCGGAAAGACGCAGAATTCATGAAACGCTGCAGAAACACCCTTCCATGCGCCAACTCCCAGGCCTGCTCCGAGAAAGACAAGAAAGACTGGATGCTCCCCAGATTCTGACGACCAACTGAGCACAAGGACTCCAAACGGCTCACTTGGCGAGATATGGACCGATTGGACTCCTCCAAGCGAAGAGATAGTGCGGCAATGGACTCCATCCGGGCCACTTGGCGGCCCACTTGCTCGTGGGCCCCGCAGAGGCGGGTCACAGCCGTTGCATGGGTCATCCGAGAATTTTCCAGCTCTTCACCGCAGCTCCTCATCCATAAAAAAGCTTCCCGACGACAATGTTCCCACAAAAACTGATATTCTCCTTCACGATCACCAATGTGGACCCAGCGGCCGCCGCGCATCACGAAAACAGGATCCCCAACAACCTCTCCCAACCATCCCAAGGACACCATCGGGCCAGAGTTGTTGCCCTCTCGGATCACCCGAAAATGCACAACAGTGACTGCCTCATCAATACCCATAGGAGAACCAGACAAAGCACACGAACCTGCGCAAAGAGACACGAAGATGAAGAAGACAACATAAAACAAGAAGAAAAATAATGAAAAATAAAAATCACACTACAGATGACATATACCCTGACTTTCCATTGTTTCAAAGATATTCTCGAGAGTAGTTGGTGGTGGAAGAAACTGCCGATCAAAGCCTCCTATTTAAAGAAAATAAAATCAGAAGAGGAGCAACCGACGTCTGACAACCAGTGACACTTGGATGGTCGGAATCCAGCGGCAAAGGAATGAAAAGAAGATTTCCTGTCGAAAATCTCTGTCGTGAGGGGGAGTAATGATACAGCATGAATCCGCCCATTCAGACACCAAATTGGAAAAATAAAGCCCAGCCTGCATATTGGAACGGAAAGAAGAACTGGCCCAAATGGGCAGCCCAAGTTACAAAAGAAAAAGGGAGCCCGTTAGCACAACAAAAAATCAAGGAAAGATGTCACCGATCAGCTCAGCAAAAAATCAAGGGGAGGAAAAATCTATGGCATGGAGTAGGGACCAAGATTGATGAGGTGGCGCATGGAGTAAAGACCAAGAATTGCTGAGGTGGCACATGGAGTAAAGACCAAGAATTGCTGACTCCACCAATCCTAATCCACCACGTGGCCCCCATCAAGTCCCCTTGAAACTCTATAAAAACCCCTGCACGGAAGAAATATGAAAGGGAGGTAGCTTTGTATAGAGAAGAGAGAAATCGGGAACTTCTTTTGAGAGAAAGAAAGAAATAATCCTGTTATTGGAGAGATTTTATATTTATAGATTGATAAGGAAAATTCTTGGGAAAAAGAGGGAAACCTACAATCTCCGGTCAGGGATAAAATTGGGCTTAAAAATTCGGGCTCGAAATCCCAAAAGCTCCTCGTTTCCTTGTTACGCAAAATAATATAATCCCGTTCAATATTCTCTTTAGCATTTTTATCTTTTTCTTGTGAAATTGTAAATTCTCGATCCAGAATTGACTGTATATTAAGGCTATATAATATTGTTATTTATACTACTTGGAAAATCGACCACATCGGTTTTTCAACTACATAAATTGCACTATTTGTAGTCGGTCAAAAACTGACCATATCAGCTAGAACAAGATAATTGATTGAGATACACCGAAAAAAATGATAGCTGCAGGAGGGAAGACAAGGCGCAAACTGGGTCCTTATGATGGCAACCATGGAGAAGATAGTGAAATGTGTTGCCTCTACAAATTAGTACAGAAAACTTCACAACATAAGCGTTCACAATAACCCAGCAATCAGAATCAGCAGCAAGAGCAACATAAGAAGAAGTAGTCTAGCCAATAACCTCTTTGTCTTGATATGGAAAATAAACCATGAATGTGTATTCGAGCAAACTCGAGAAAAAGATCCCAAATACTGTCATTAAAAAGACATGAGGGATTGAACAACCCGATGCAATGGATCTTGAGAGGAACCACCCAGCAGTGAGGAGTCAAACAAGAGGAATGACCCAACAGTGCACGTCAAGGACTGTCATGTGAAGGAATCAGTGAAGGTGTAACTTTATGAAATCCTCCCAGGATGTTTAAAAGCAAAAATTGCCAGCACCTCTAAATTATCATTCTCAAAAAATCAATGACTTTCCTTGGCCCCATTAGGGCAGTGAAGAGAACAAAAGGTTTTGAATGGAACCAACAAGCATTCACAAAGTATTATCAAGAAATGTGTGTCTTACCTAAAAAACAAGCGGTTTACTTAAATCAACCGTAAATCCTTGTAGCACCATTTCACTGCTACAAGATATAGCTGCTAGAACAGATGAATGTACAATTCTGAATGTAAAAGATTCTAATCATGAAACAGGAAAATGGCAAAATATTCATGAAAACATCTAATGTAACAGTATGCAATCATGAAACATGAAAATGGCAAAATATTCATGAAAACATCTAATGTAACAGTATGCAATCATGATATAAAATTAAGAAACTGTTGGTTAGTGACCTAGAGCACCAATCAGTTGATGGTGCACTTGTTGGTTTCATGTATACCGAATGATGCATATCATCTTGTTCCTTGGGTTTTGTATATATTATTGATCATTTGAGGTTTAAGTCATTAGAAAAGAACAACTATATGACTACATAGACTAGCATATGGATTAATGTATGATCATATTTCACAGATCATTGATACGGTTTATCTATTTAATCAAATAAAATATGAATGTACGGGGTACATGAGTATTGGGCTTGACCCATTTTGACTTGCTGTATGAATTGTGTTTGTGTAATCAGCAAAGTCACATAGTATTAATTTAGTTATCTGAGATATTCATAATTCTGGGTGATGGATTTGTATTACGTGAGGTTGTCAATTGCTCCTTTAAACTGAGGGGTTATAAAGGAAAGTTTTTCGAATATACACGATTCATGCTGGAAGTTATGAATTATCAAGATGATACTTTTGTCCGTCTCATCTTGGATGAGATTATTAATATTCCTGGGCCCCTTTATGGGATAATAATTGTTACGCATGCATTTGTGATTATGGGATAGTCACATATTAACAATTATATACTGAAGATCAATAAATTAATTAATGGTCAAGGATGACACATTCCTACATTTGACATTAATTATTTGATATTAAGTGACGAAATAATTAATACTAAAAGAGATTAAAGGATCACGATTTGTCTGTATCAGATCGGATCATAATGCATTGCTAGATGACACTTATGATTTATAAATTAATGAGATTAATTTAGCACCTATCTGGATATGGATCCTACTGGTCGCTCCATTTGACAAATTGAAGCATAAAGAATTAATTATGTGGGATTAATTAATTTTCAACAACCCGAATATGAGAAGAAATTGAGCCTAGGTTGGATCAACTCAATTTATGGCTACTGAATCGAGCCCGGCGCATGGAGAACAAAAAATGGGCTCGAATTTTCGAGCCCAACTTGAATTATTGGAATTGGGTTAAATGGCCCAATGACTTAAAGTATAAAAGAAACGTGAATTGAGAATTCATGTGAGTTTTCGAGAAGTTTCCGTCTTCATCTTGTTATTATCTTCTCGAACAAATTTGTCGGAAATCAAAGTCGAACTTATGTGCGCCGTGGTCGCCGGGAATTGCGCCGTCGTGGTCTGGCAGCCGCACTTGAGGTCGCCGGGGAGTGCTCGAGGTAGAGACCTTCTAATTTGGATGTTTCGTTATCTACGACTCACGCGACCTTCATGGATTGAGCATGAGTGTTTTCAAATTCCGGCGAAATCAAGGTTGGTTCGCTCATCCTTTCACCTTGAGGATGAAACCAAACCAAACCAAACCAAACATACCCAGTATATCCCGCCTTTAGGCAGGGTCTTTCACCTTGAGGATGACATACACATTATTTATGGGTTATGTTTCGAATTTGTGGTTCGGATTTGAAAATTTCCAAAAATTTCTGAAACGTGATTTTACCCAATAGATACTATATCTTATCAAAGCTAGCCGTTCTAACAATATCAAGATTTTGGTTAATATCAAGGGACAATATCTAAAATGGAAAATAACTAAGGAACTTGATGAGTGTAATAATAAATTTGATTGGCGATTTGGCGGTTGAAATAGATATTGTGACTACTTTTCTTCCCTTTGAAGACATCTTCGTTTTAGCCATTGATCTTGGGGTATCTCCTAATTCGTCTAGATTGGATATTGTTAAGAGATTGGATGGTATGAATGAGAGGATATTAAGGAGTTTCTCAAATAAAAGAAAGCAACTTCAGTTAAGAAACGTTCTCGCTCCTGATGCACATACTATTTTATAATATCAGAGGTCTCGGTCACCCCGTAAGAGAGCTGAGATTAGAGAATTGATCCAAACCTATAGAGTGGATCTTATTTGTATTCAGGAGACAAAACTTAGGACATTGAATAGATGGCAGTGCAACTATTTGTGGCCTAATAACGATTTTGATTGGTGCACTAGTGATGCTATTGGTAACGCGGGAGGTCTCTTATGTATTTGACAGAAATCAGCTAGGCAAAGAGTATACACATGGTCTGAACCTGGAATTCTAGGGTCGTAGGGGATTGGGGAATGGATGCAACTCATGTAAAGATTCTCAATATTTACTCGTCAGGAGCTCTGAGGCTGAAAAGAACTCTTATGTGATCGAATTCAGTTTCTTGTCTTAGGGGATTCTATTGTGTGTTGGGGAGTTATGGGTGACTTCAATGCTATCAGGCATCCTGGCGAATGCCGAAGTAATGCTATGATGTGAGTTTTTGCTAACGGAATGTAAATGTGGAATTGAGAACTTATTCTTGTATCAACAAAGACATACCAATTGAACAAAATTCAAAATTAAACTACAAAAAGGGATAGATTGTGCAACCCAATAAAAAGTTGCATGAAATAGAAGGCTGGAAAAAAAATTGAGATGGAAAAAGCGTAATATGCCCTAGTAACCAAATTAAATATGTAACATAAACCCCTAGCCAACTACTATATTAGAAACGAATATAAACCAGTCGTTCAATCAAGCGCCGACCCGGGGATCTATTCTATGATAAATACCAGTATTACAGAATCAAACTCTACATGTATCCTAAGATGCATGCAACCTATTTCCATTTAGAATAGGAATTCAATAAATAAAGAGATCTCTCTCAAAGCTCATAATGAAATTAACGTCTGCATTAAAAGCAATTCCAACATCATAAGACTATTTAGCATAGCAGCTGCAAGCTTTTTCACACAATTTCTTTTTGCAAACTTCATTTATTGTTTGTTGTTTTCCCTTACTCAACTTTTTTGCTTTGATAACTTTTGTTGGATCCGGATTGAAGTACACATCCATAGGACCTTTTGTCCTAGGCTTTTTAAATTGAAATGGCCTATTACTTGTTCCTTTTTTTGCCAACGGAGAGGCATCTTCCAACTCCTCTTCCTCTCCTTCCCCAAAGTACGAACTCTCAAATTTTGTCATCGTTGATGAAAACTTCAACATTTGATCCATTTTAGCATCCTCCTTTTTCTGCATAAAGTCCATAACTTCATATCTCACAGGTGTTAGGCATTTAAGACATTTTATTATATTTTTAAACCCATCTATCAAGTGTTCCTTTACCCTTCGAACTCCTATTTTAGTCACCTTATCGCAAAAGTTACACTTAAAGTCCTATCTATTTCTTGGATTGGCTATTGTGGCATATTTTCTCATGTGCCGAATGTCTTATGTAAAAAAAGTTGTAATCAAAGGAAAGTTGTAATAAAAAATAGATTCATGTACTATACGGAATACCTCATGTAAAACAAAAATCAAATTCATGCACTGTATGGAATGCCTCATATAATCAAAGAAAAGTTGTAATAAAAAAATTAGATTAATAACTAGTATTGAATGCGAAACAAAAGACAAATAAAGTAACTAACAAAAGAAGAACAATAAGAACGAGAAAGTAGGAAAAGATGCACAGGGGAAAAGCTAAAGCTTTATAGTGCACAACATAACATGATTGAATGTGCTTTATTAAACATTTGTGGTCCGGCTTCTCAAATTTCAGAAGTGGTAGGCCTTGTTCATGATTGAAAAGAAGCATCGATAAGTTATTGTTCGTCACATAGTATAAATTATTGTTCGGCACACATTATAAAGAAACTAAATGCAGTTTTGGCACTGATGGCACAACACCTACATTGTAGGATTTGTCTTCACAATGAACTTCAATTAGATGAATCCAGAAATAGGACATTAGATTCAAGCTGAACTTTCAATTCATGTGCACACTGAGAATTATAGAGAACAACAACTAAAGTAGAAACAACAGAAAGCCTATTATTTAACCAATTGATTGAAAACTCTAATATGAGAAATCTTCAGCCTCTGAAGCCGTAGAGGGTACGACCCTGCCTCTTAAGAGCATAGACCACATCCATGAAAAAGAGGATGAATGGAAATAAGTTTAGTATATCTCTGTCATATTGTAATGTAAGAATGTGAAATAAAAGACAAAAACAACATGATTAATGATGTTGATAAAAAAAATCGCTGATAAAACTACAATCAAAGCATAGTTGGCTATAGGTAAAAATTGCAATCAAAGCATAGCTATCTGTAGGTAAAAAAAATGCAATCGGTGATAAAAAAAGCACAAGCATAAATCATAACGCACATAAAAAACAGAATCAATGAAACTGAATGTTTGAGTTTGAGTGATTACCAATAGATTTGTTTCTTCATAGCAACAAAAGCAGCGGTTCAGCTGATTGAGTGATGCTAATTATGTGATCCAACGGGAGCTTGACCAGGAACAAGATATGGAGATTCGGATTTGTGAGCGCTAGGAGATTTTTTAGCCTCCAACTTGGTTTATGGAAGACTTTTGGAGATGCCGTGGCTTTCTATTGTTAAAAACGTTTCTACGTGAAATATTTAAGTGTTAGAAATTTGTTACAATTAGGGTTAGAAATCTCCTACAATTAGGTTAGAAATCTCCTACAAATCTGCAAAGATTGACCAAGGTTTTACAATTTTTTTATTCCTTAAGCTCTCGGCGGCGTTCTGCCTCGCCCTCGGCACCTCGCACGCCTCTGGTGCACCCGCGCGATGTCGCCCTCCCCACCTGTTTGGGGGCAACACCGCGGGCACCCCAGAAAACACTGGTTTTATTGACTTCAGCTTAGGAGATGGATCATCGTGGAAAAGGAAAAGGAAAGCGAGCTGCCACTTCTTCTTGTCCGCATATTTCAAAGGAGTTGGAGGAAAGGGAGCATTTGAGCGATAGCCTAGAAGATGAATATTTGGAAACAACAATACTTGCATCCGCTAAAAAAAGAAATATTAAAAAGCGGCCTTTGGCATGGAAGCACTTTGATGAGGTTTGTGTTGTAGATGGTCTACAATTGGCCGAGTGTAATCATTGCAAGAAAAAAGTGTCCTGCAACAGTAAGAAATTCGGAACCTCCAATTTGTGGCACCATATCAAAAACGGTCCTAAGTTAGTTGTGAATCAGCCTACCATTAATCAGTACCAATCAAAGTTGACTTTACTATGCTTCCTTTGGTATATGGTTGGAAAACGTAAGATTGAATAAACTTGAAATAAAGAGAATTCAACGGTCACTTACTGAATTCCTCATTGAAGATGAGCTACCATTCATGCTGGTTCAAAAGCCTGGGTTTAGGAAGTATTCGAAGAAGTTTGAACCAAGGTTCAACATGATTTCTAGACATACAGTTGCGAAAGATTGTTTGGGAGTTTATGTGTCCGAAAAAATATTATTGAAGAATCAGGTCAAGCCGTTAAGTCCTCGTGTATGTTTAATGACGAACACTTGGACATTGATTCAGAATATGGTCTACATGTGCATAACAACACATTTTATAAACCGCCAAGGGCAATTACACAAGAGGATTATCGGGTTCGAAAGGCAAAAGGGTCACTGCTTATACAGATTTGTCGCAGTCATTGGTATTGGAAGATATACTAAGCAAATGGAAAATTTAAAAGGTGTTGACTATCATAGTGGACAATGCCTCAAACAACAATACATTTCTGAAAAAACTCAGGGATAAGTATATCCAAAAGTTTGGATGCATAGAGGGTGGAATAATAGATTACCACAATAATGAGCACATGAGGTGCGCCACCCAGATCTTAAACCTGGTTGTTCAACAAGGATTAAAGGATCTCGACCGTTCCGTAGAATGAAGTCCATGGTAAAATAGGTAAAGTCATTACCTCATCAAGAAGAGCAGTTCAAGACTCACGTTGACAAGGTAGGTGGATTGGGCTTTCTGCAGTTAGATTGCGACACTAGGTGGAATTCCACCTATTTATGCTACAATCTGTGGAACAGCATCAAGATACCTTTCAACAGATGTTGGTCCATGAAGTTGACATTGTGAGCTATCTGATGGAAAAGAGAGGAGAAGGGAACAATATTTATGTGGTGGGGTGTCCTATTAGTACCGATTGGGATCGTATCAAGATTTTCATTAATTTCTTGAAGGTATTCTACGATGTTACAATGACATTCTCCGCCTCCAAGACATGTACTACTCATCTCCTTTTCCAAGAGCTGTATAACATCAGGGCTGAGCTAGATACCTTTCATGCAGAGCGAGGATACATTTTTTCGTGGAATGGCGACACGAATGCATGACAAATATCTGAAGTATTGGGGAGAGTTTACGAATAATGAACCGGACCTTAGGTTCAATAGGTATTATTCCTACCATTTCTTTTAATTGTTATTATTACTTTTCAATGCATTACATTGCAAGATACTTACTGTTTCGTGTTTTGAATATGATTAGGTTCTTATTGGTCACAACTGTACTTGAACCGAAGTGTAATCTTTAATAGTTCTTGTTGGCGTGAAGTTCCCATTAAGCCTTTGTCAATTCAGTGTAATTACGTGGATGCCATTAAAATTATGGAATTACTATTCTGCCCCTGTTTGCTCAATGCTATTTAATATGGACCGTCTGTTCTATATGTGATCGTACGCTGCTTATCAATTGCCGATTAAATGCAAGAATGTAATCTTATCTGTACATCTATCTTTGATCTCATGGTAGTCATCTTGTGACTGTTAAACTTCTGACACACTGTTTTTGACTGTTGGATAAGTTTTAATCTAACGGTAAATATGAAAAGCTTGCTTGAGAAGCTTGATGGTCCAATCGTCTCATTAATACTAGCCGTTCGTTGCTTCAACGGCTGATATTAAGCAGTGCCAACTTACAAACTGGACCAAACAATCTTCCATTATCAACGGACAAGATTTAATCTTATCAGAGGTATAAAAGGCAGAGGACAGAGAAGGCGTGGCATATTGAAACACTTTTTCGGATTCTTGTATCTATCTTGGATATTTTTTCTCGACTTCTCTAGCGATTCAACGGCGATTACTCCATTTTGATATGTTCTTTGAGAAAACTTTCTCGTTTCCACCATGGATCTTGGTTGACTATTGTTGTACAATGACTTGAGTCACTTTTATGAAATTTTTGAGTAAGTGTGGGCTGTAAATCAACTAGATTTGGTGGTTTGACGGTGGTTTTGAACTGAATATTTGGAAGAGGAGTTAATACAAGGCAGCAAGCCTGCGATTTACCGGATCTCAACGTGGATGTACCCGAGATCTAAGGACTCGGTGAACCCATGGGAATTATATTGGCTGTTCTTTATTTTTTTTAGTTTTTACTTTCAATCTTACATTTACTTTAAAAATTACAGATCCGATGCCTAAATTCTAACAGTGGTGCTCTGAGGGTGGAGAGCCTATTGGATCTGACTGTTTTCTGCTTTAAAGATCTAAGCAAGAAGTAAATCTTGCGATTCAAACACTCTAGCGAGAACTAGAGTTTGTATACCATTCACTTTCTCTTATTTTACTTATTTTTACATTACTTAGAGGAATGTAGCCGTCTAGAGGTGGGATTGCCTGCTGATCTTTACTGCTTTCCTTTTGTGCGCTGTTTAAAGGGATTCTTGTGTGATTTTATGTGTAGTTATCTGCATGTTTTTTGAACCCTGTGTTGGATACTTGTCTTGAAAAACTATTAAAATTTCTGTGGAATTAAACGAGCACTTTTGTGGGTTTTGGTTTATGTTAGGTATTTTATTTTTTAGGTCTATTGCTGCTGTTAAGTGATTTATCAAAATGTCTATTAGAATTGAAGTTTCTATGTTCGATGGCAAAAGTTACTTTAACACCCAGTCTAGAAGATTGAAAGCTATTGTCTCATCATAAAGTACATTATGTGCTTAGGGAAGATTTTAACACTTGGCCTGATGAAGTTAAGAAAAATGCTAGTGATGTTAGAGAAGAAGTGTATAATCTAATCATTTTAAACTTGTATGATTCTGTGCTTAGAAAGATTGATGTAGATGAGGATTCAATAGCTTTTTGGACCAAGCCGAACTCATTGTATGCCTCTAAAAATTCTACAAGTTTAATTAAAATAAAAGGAGCCATGTTTGCAGTTAGAATGGATTCTGTAAAATCTATTAATGAGAACTTGGATGATTTTTCAAACTAAGCCAAACATTAAAAGGAACTGACCATGATCTTGATGGTGAAAGCCTTGATATGATTCTTCTGAATTCTATAACTGATGACTTTCTTGTGGTGAAAAATGCCTTACAGTATTCTGAAGTTATTCCTAAATTAGAAACTATTATGATTGGTCTAAAGGCTTGAGAATTAGAACTTAAAAACAGCAGGAAGACTTCAAATGCCTCTTATGCAAATGTCAAACCTGATTCTGGAAGATCCAAAATTAATGATAATAGAAGAGGAAAACTGAGCATACAAATAACAAGATTGCTTTAACTAAGGATGATGTAGCACCTTGACATGTTAATGAAGATGGAGAAGTGTATTGTAGATATTGTAAAGAACTTGGACACATTATCTTTGACTACTATAAGTTAAAACTAAAAGAAAAACGTATGTCTGAATCAAATGTCGTCACTTCAATTGATAAACATGAAGAAAGTGATAGTGAAGTTTTTTATGTGTCTTCTCATTTATCAGAAGTCTTGATTATTAGTGATAGTCCTTTGTTTGATGAATGGGTACTTGGCTCTGATGGCACTTTTCATATGTATCCACATAAAACCTGGTTTTACAATCTGGATGAGTCTAAAAAGGGGATAGTGTATATGGGCAACCACAATGTGTTCTGTGGAAGGAACTGGAACTGTGAATCTTCAGACTAATGTTGAAAAGCGTGTTTTTATGTCTAATGTGAGGTATATTCCTGATTTGAAACGCAATTTAATTTCTTTAGGAGCATTAGAGGAATATGGGTGTTCATGTTTTTGGTGGGAATGGTACTTTAACTGTGTTTAAATATGATAAACCTGTTTTGATTGCCACTAGAAAAAAGAGATTATTTTTTGAATGGTAGATACATAGAGCATGTTGATAGTCATGTTGTAGCTACCTCTACTTATGATAATGCTAAACTATGACATCTTAGACTAGGACATAGAGTATGAAAGATTTAAAGGTGTTACATTCCTTAGGCTCTTTAGGAAAGCGTTGAATTATTGACCTTGATTTTTGTGAAGCCTGTGTACTTGGTAAGCAACAGAGACTTAAGTTTTCTAAGGGTATACACTCTTCTAAGTCCATAATTGAATATTTGGATGCTGATCTGTGGGGTCTTGAATATGTGCTTACACATGGTGTTACTAAATATTTTTTTTTATCCTTGGTTAATGATTTCAGTAGAAAAATTTGGGTGTTCCTCTTACGTTCTAAAGATGAAGCTTTTGTGAAATTTAAAGAGTGAATTTTTGATTGAAAATCAGACTGATGAGAAGATTAAATTCTTAAGAACTGATAAGGGTCCAGAGTTTTGCAGTTCTGCCTTTGATGTTTTGTGCTCTGAATGTGGTATAACTTGACATAAAACTGTAAGGTATACTCCTTAGCAGAATGGAGTGCCTGAACGTATAAATAGAACTATACTTGATAAAGTGAGATGTTTGCTTGTTACTTTTGGATTAACTAAATCTTTTTTGGGGGAAGGCATTGAGCACTGCTTCTTATTTAATCAATAGAAGCCCCTCAACTGCCTTAAACTTAAAATGCCCTGAGCTTATTTGGTCAGGTAGAGATCAGAATCTGGCTTACTTAAGGATGTTCAGATGTATAGCTTATGCACATACAAAGTCTGCTAAGTTGGTACCTCGCTCTATAAAAAGTGTCTTTCTTGGCTATCAGGAAGGCATCAAAGGATATAGATTATGGGATAGATCTGTGCCTGGTGTGAAAGTGTTTCTAAGTAGGGATGTGATCTTTGATGAAAATGATTTTCCCTGCTTGCCTAAGAATTTTGCTGAGACATCAATTGAGGTGGAGCCAAGGGAAGTTCCTTTTACAGGTGGAGTTGGTCAGACCTGTCCAACCTGAGGAACCTGATGAAATTCAGGAACCCTCAAGAACTAATCAGCTTTCATCTAATAAGTCCCTGCCTTCCACCTCATACAGTATTGCCCTCAATAAAGGGACTAGAGATAGAAGAGTGCCTGCAAGATATGCTAATTTTGCTGAACTTATTGATTATGCTTTTTCGGTTGGTGATAACTTGACTTTTTTTGAACCTAAAATTTATAATTCTGCAATAATTTGTGAACATTCTGTGAAGTGGAAACATGCTAAGCTTGAAGAGATGAACTCTCTTAAGAAAAACCAAACTTGGGAATTAGTCTCCAAACCTAAAATTCAGAAAACTATTGGATGTAAATGGGTTTGTAAAGTAAAAGAAGAAGTTCTTCCTACGACTCAAAACACTTTAAAGGTAGACTTGTAGCAAAAGATTTTTCTCAAACGGAAGGAATAGACTATACTGAAATTTTCTCTCCTGTTGTGAAATATAAAACTATCAGACTTATGCTTTCATATGTGGCTTGTTTTAATCTTGAACTTGAACAACTTGATGTGAAAACTGTTTTTTTTAAATGGAGAGTTAGAAGAAATTTTTTACATGGATCAACCATCTAGTTTTGTTGATTTTGCACAACCTGAATTTGTTTGCCTTTTAAAGAGATCCTTGTATGGTTCAAAACAAGCTCTTAGGCAGTGGTATAAATGTTTTGATTTTTTTATGACAAGCTTAGAATTTGTAAAAGTAACTATGATTCATGTCTGTATTTCTTGTATTCAATGACTTACTCCATGTTTCTTTTGCTTCATGTGGACGATATACTACTGATAAGCCAATGTAGATCTGAAATTAACAAGTTAAAATCTGCATTGAATTCTGAATTTTAGATGAAGGATCTACAAGAAGCTAAAAAGATACTTTGAATGGAAATTGTTAGGGATAGACAACTAGGGTACTTGAAACTTCATCAGTCCTCTTATATGGAAAAACTATTCAAAAAATTCTTGCTGAATAAATGTAAATCAGTGTCATTACGCTTAGTTGCATACTTTAAACTGTCTAAATATCATTATCCAAGTACATCTTTAGAATATGAAAAAATGGGGAAAAAATACCTTATGCCAATCTGTTTGGATCTTTGATGTATGCAATGGTGTACACTAGACCTGATATCTCTTTTGCAATTTCGTTACTTAGTAGATTTATGTCAAATCCTGGAATTGAACATTGGAATGCTTTAAAGTGGACTGTGAGATATCTAATTGTTTCTTTTGATCTTGGTCTATATTTTCAAAAGAGAAACTCTATGATGAATATTAATGGATATGTGGACAGTGATTTTGCTGGAGATTTAGAGTCTAGAAAATCCACTTCCAGTTACCAGTAGTGGCTTTGTCAACTACTGAAGATGAGTATATTGCTCTAACTGATGCATTTAAAGAATCTCTGTGGCTTCATGGCATGATTACTGAGGCAAAACTGTCTGATGAACCTGTGAATGTACTATGTGATAGTCAATCTGCAATTTATCTTAGCAAATTCTTGTCTTTTTTTTATCACCGTGGTATCCGGCACCCGGCTAAGTCCACGGGATCATGCCAGGCGACCCCCCAACATGACCGGTTAAGGCTTGGGCCAAAGCCCGCGGTTGTGGCCCTGACAACACTCTCACCAGCGAGATTCAATACATGTACCTCTGGGTAAACCTTGAGGTAGTCTCTCTAACCGCTGGGACACCCCGTCAGGGTTAGCAAAATCTTGTCTTACATGAAAGAACTAAGCATATAGATGTCAAGCTTCATTTTATTAGAGACACTCTTTCTGGGAATGTGATTATACCTGATAAAATTACTACTGATTCTAATACTGCAGATTTTGGAACCAAAATTGTTTTCCAAGTCAAGTTTCAAACTTGTCTGAAACTTCTGGGAATGAATTAAACTCTTGATTGATAGTTTGAGCTGAGATGGTTTTAAATTGAAGTGCTTGCTGCCTACTTATGACCTGAAACTTGCTGCTGTTGTTACTGCAAAACTGTGCAATGCCTGTCTGATAATTTTACATTGAGCGATCCACGTAATTACACAGTTTTAATGGCATCCACGTAATTACACTGAATTAACAAGGGCTTAATGGGAAATTCATACCAAAAATCTCCACCTTGAAATTTTCATAGTAACAACAGCAGCAAGTAGTTTTTTAACATCTAGTTCTATATTAACTTTCTTGGTAAGTTGAATTGTAAGAAAAACAAAAATCATGCCTTCAAAAGTGTTGAGTGGAATCAAGATTGAAGTTCAAAATTGAGATAAGTTGTTGACCAAAAGATGGAATTTGGACTTCCGGATGTGAGGCAACATCGAGGGGGCCGAGATGAGCTAAGAGTCTATAGATTAGGTAGTGCGATAACCGCTCAAGTCTAAATGCCAGATAAAAACATAACACCAGAACTTAATTTCTTTTGATTTTGCTCACCGTTTATGTGAGAGCAATAGAAGTGATTGACGGACTTGCAGTCCTCTAATCTAATTTCTGAGTTTGGAGGGGTACTCTACATAAATGGTGATTTATCATTTTATTTGCGAGCTCACAACTTGGACTAGGCACTTCTTCATCAATTGTTGAACCATGGGAGTTACATCTAGTGTTATTGAGATTCTTGCTCTTAGTTAGATTCAATCGGTGGTTAATCGGATAACACAAGCTAAAGATCGTAACAATGGTATTGGAAAAATTGGTTGGAGTGATTTGTGGATCGAGGAAGAATTGACAGATTTGGTGCAAGATCGAGCAAAATTTCATAGTCCAAAGACTTCTTAATCGTTGTGAGTGTAACTCAGATTGATAGAAGTTTCTTGTTGTTTCACAATGATTTTTTTCACAAACTTACAGATGGGGACAACGTGCCGGGAGATCCAATTGTTCGATGGGAAAATTGACTTTGGGAGTTGGAAGAAGTAGAGGAGAGATCTTTTTTCCTTCACAAGTTGCTTGTGTCTCTAAAATATCTAATGGAGTGGATGACTGACGTCGAGCAAAATAGTGATTATTCTGTTGGCTAGTTCATCAAATTATACACGAGGAAATGCAAGGAAATTTTGCCCCAAAACAGAGAAATGTCTCCATGGTCAAAAATAATATTCTCAAAATTATTTAATGTCTAAACGTAGTCCACAAGTCAAACTAATTTAGTTAACGAATTCAAAAATTTACTTCTTGACCAATGCAGACGCTACAAAAGCTATTGAGTTGGCCAAACAAACATTAGAAGACCGCTTCACTCAGTACAATTCCTTATGCGGTACATCTTCCACCGCTACAAGCCAGGTTGGATTATCAAGTACTTCAGGAAAGAATCTAAAATTCAGGGATGGAAAGAAATTATTCGAACCACACAATTCACCAAACAAGCTGAGTTGGAGGTGTATCTAAGTGAAGGACCCGAAGATTTTGACAGTCCTTGCACCGTATTATACTGGTGGAAAGTGAAATAAAACAAGTGCCTTGTGCTTGCTAGAATGGCAAGAGATATCCTAGCATTACCAATCTCAACCGTGCTTTCAAAGTCAGCCTTTAGCACAGGTGGACGGGTTCTTAGTGTATTCAGAAGTTCACTTGCACCAAAAATGGTAGAGTGTCTGATATGTGCACAAGATTGCATTGGAGTCACTAAAGGGCGAAAATTCAGGCCCAAATTAGGTTTATTTGACTCCTTAACTAACTCCCTAGTTGACTTACAAAATATGCCCGTTAATAGTAGAATTAGTCAATACTAATGACATGGCAAAATCACTTGCTACATTTGTGCTAATCTTTCAACTCATGGTATTTCAATGTCATCAAGGTGCAATCTGACAACTCAACATCATCTGTATCGAATCCTGCATGGACGACAGAGAATACTAGAAAGAAAGGGAAAATTAAGAAAGTGCCCTACAACCTCATAATTCTAAGCCTGGAAAATGTGGTTCTTTGCAAAGTTGATGGTGCAGAGACATCGGGTGCATTAATGAGTAATATGGAAAACATTTATGCTTTAGAAACTGCACCCAACTTGCTTTCTTAAAAGATTCATTGTTTTCTTATCAGTTATCACATGGATACCTCTAAGACACTTGGATGAGTTTTTAAAGGTTGTTTTGATCCTTAAAGACACAAATTAGGAAATAGGTGGTACTGATCAATCTATGAGTTTACTGAACTCTTTTCCTAATGAATATAATGTTGTTAGGTATGCTTGAAATACACTAGAACTCTACCTAGGGTAGATCTGTTTATATTTAGACTTAAAGCTTGAGAACTATAGCTTAAGGTGGAGAAGAGAAGTGGAATGAATATGTGCATTAGAGGAAATTCTGATAACTTTGCTAATAGTAACAAGACGAAGAAAAATGAATCTAAGAATACGAAGAAAAAAGCAATCTATATAATAACGCGGCCATGGTCCATGCCAGCGTTTTTCACTGTAGGTGAACAGTGATTTACTGTTCACCTACAGTAACTTGTGGAACAGTGGCACTTTTTTTTTTTTTTTTTTTTTTTTTTTTTTTTTTTTTTAAGGGAAGGGTAAAATTTTTTTTTTTTTTCGGTTTTTTCGGCCGGGTGCCGTGGGCGACTCCGATTGGCCCAAAATATTTTTTTTTTTAATTTTTTTTTTTTTTTTTTTGGGTTGTAGTTTTTTTTTTATTTTGTTGGTAAAAATTACAGGGTCCGTTGGCCGCGGGTGAGCTTCCCATGATTAATAAACCCTT
>JAOWBN010211534.1:0-13883 GCA_028565015.1 Pinguicula moranensis | reverse complement strand
CTTCAACATAATGTATGTTGAATTCCATCTAATTGGCATGTCAGCATCCAAAATACATGTCTTGTAACCCAAGGAGACACTTTGAGCTTTGAAGGCATTGATGCATTGGGGAGACACCCTTATCCACGACACAACCTTTCTAACATTTCCAATATAATCTTCTAAAGCACTCAAACCTGCTTGAACTATCAAATTTATAACATGGTATGCATATCTCTATTGCGACAGAAAGTCAGCATTGTATGACTTCAACGGACCCTCAAATGATCTTATAGCCTTTGCATTTGTAGATGCATTATCTAGTGTGACAAAGATTGTTTGATCCACGAGTCCGTATGCCTTGAGTACCTGCAAAATTCTCAGAAATAATCTCACTAGTGTGCCTATCAACCAATTTGAAACTAATTATTCGCTTCTGTAAATTTCATCTATGATCAATCTAATGTGCCACTACGATGCAATAATCTATATGAGCTCTATAATCCTATATATCAGGCGCCAAGGTTACACAATATTGTGAAGTAACAAACACGGCTTTCATTTGAGCAACCTGTCTCTCAGAATATTATTCAATGTCACGCCGAATCATGCGTGCACTAACTGTTTTGAAGGAGGGGTTGAAAGATTTTTTAATATGCTTCTCATAATCATAATGCTCTAAAAAGTTGATAGGCAAGTTACAAACAGCAGTCAACTACACCAAGGATTCCCGCCATACCTTAGGATCGTAACACCACGCGGTCACCTTGCCAACAGCTGTAAAATGTAGTGTTGATTGATTAGTTTGTACACGGCCATGCTTCAATCTACACTTGGTGGAATGCCTCTTCAATGTGTCAATCCCACCAACTGTCATGTTTCCATTATGCTCATTTTTACAATAGTTACATTTTACCTTCCAAACTGTTTCGCCATCAAATAACCTTCTGCTACCTCTCAAAATGATTCCACACATCGGACGTGAGTTTCTTGCTTTTCTTAGAGGTGTCCATCGTAGTACTGCTTTGTGTATAAGGGTTTGCAGAATTCAATCCAAATGCATCAACTTCTTCTTCTCGAAGAATATCATCCTCATGCATATCAACCATTTTCTAAACTAAACGCCTACATTCAGTTTGGGAAAAATAATTAGAATAGAAAATTCAAATTCTGAAAAGTGCATAATGCAATGCTTTTTAAATACAACCACAACAAGTATCATTCATAGATCAATGGATTAATAGCATTAGCAATTTCAAATTCTAAAAAATGAAATCCATACTTAAAAAATTGTTAGAGTAAACTGAAATACAACTATGGAGCATGTCCTCGAAAGGAATGAGAAGAAAGAAGAGTTGAAAGCAAGTGAGTTTTAAGAAACTGAAAGCACACACCACAGACACACATCAAACACAAAACTAGTGTTCACATGAAAAAACCGAACCATACTATTAACAGCTTGTCACCTCATGATCCTTTGAAGACTCATATGAAACCAATGAATAAAACATTGAATAGTCAGTGTATGATACTGCTTAAGGGTACTTCCTATGACATTGATGGTACTAATCAGTGTATGATACTCTTGAATGCTTTACCTGATGAATATGTTGTTGTTAGGAATGACTTAAAGTACTCTGGTATTGTTCCTAATTAGATTTAGTTATCTCAGGCCTCAAGGCTCGTGAGCTAGAACTGAAGGTTCAAAAAGAGAGGGATCTAACCTGTTTTTGAAGGGGAGGCAATATAATCAATGCGGGAACCAAACTGGTAGAAAAAATGAGAAGCAGAAAAATAATCCAAAGAATTATAGGAACAAGAGTGCTAGGAATGGGAAAGAAACTAGAAAGTGTCACACTGTCACAACATTCGACATTTGAAGAAAAATTATTATGAACTTAAAAGAAAGAAGGAGCAAGTCACTGAGTCTAACATAGTGGCTGGAAATAATTATTATTATTAATGTGCTAATTGTTACTGCTATTGATCATGAATATGACTCCTCTGTTACTCTGCTTTCTGGATTAGATTGTGAAACTTTAAGTTATGAATCTATCTACAATAAATGTGCTGACTGGTAATGTGTTGTGTTCAGTAGAAATTTGGTTGAACAAGTGACTGAATATGATTTGAAACAATATGAATCATTGACTCTAGTTGTTCTCCTCTAGTTGTTGACGTTTTAACTGTTTCAGATAATAGCAATTGTTTAGATTGGATTATGGATATGTTGTACGTTCCATATGACCATATTTATGTCTTTAAAAAACTGATAACTAAACAATATGAATCATTGACTCTACTTGTTCACTCTTATTTGTAGGGACCAAAAGCCACGACCACATATGATGGCCAGAACTCAGAAGTATTTCATGCCCATATCGATGACTTTAGTAAAAGTGTGGATTTATTCATAGAAACAAGAGAGTAAGGCCTTAGATAAGTTCAAAGAATGGAGACTGTTACTAGAAAACCAGCTAAATAGTAAGGCCTTAGATAACTTGTGAAAGAAAAGTGAATTTTTGAGATACAGGACTGTCAAGCACACACCACAACAAAATGGAGTATCAAAACAAATGAATAGAACAATTCTAGAAAAGTACTAGAAGCATGTTTTCTACTTCTGGTGTGGGGAAATTTTTTGGGTGCCAAGTTGTATCAACAGTTGTACATCTAGTAACTCTTAGTCCCTCGAGTGCTATTAATTTCGAATGCCCTGATGAGTGGTGGACAAGAAGGACCACCAGATGTATCATATCTGTGTATTTTTGTATCATACCTGCTTATTCCCACAATCAGGTAAGTAAACTCCAAATGATTATTATACTCACAAAGCAGGCAATTCACTGAAACCTCATGAATAGAAAACTATAATCAGTTGTATATTTCAGGAAAAGCTTAACCAATACAACATAATCACAAAGATTAGTGAAATGAGAAAACTATAAACAAAACACTCAAGAGCGTGAACACCCAGAGAAGCAAAGCAATGAGAAACCTACGTGAAAATGGTACTGAAATGACCACAGAAGCAAAGTAATGAGAAATCTGGAAATTATCATAGCCTGAAGAACCAAAGAAGAATTGATGAAATCCGAAATCAGAATTGATAAACCCTAAATGAAATTGAAATTGATGTTAGCATACTTCAGATCTTGAAATTGCTGTTAGCGAAATTTGAAATCAGAATTTGAAATCAAACCCTAAACGGCTAAACCTGATCTGAAAATTTAACCAAAAACCTAATCCCCAAATAGAACCTTGTACTTGAACTGGATTGGAATGGCTGAAGTTCGATCCAAACGTGTACTTGAACTTGAAAGTTGAAATCGAGCTGGATAGGAATTGCTGAAGGAGAATGAAGACCGAGAAACTGTTGAAGTCGCTGCTTGCGCAATGCTCGATTCGAATAGAAGAAGAAAGTACCTGACTGTCTGTATTGTCTGTAATTAATTCCACTTACTCTCAAATTAAATGGGCGGGGCGGGTTTACGGGTGGGTATGGTTTTTGAACCTGCGGCCGCACCGTAAAATTAACGATGCAATATCAACCCGCCCGTTAATGGGCGGCCATTGACCCATTTTAAACGAGCTAAATGAGTAGGGCCCAGTTAGCCCGGCCCGTTTATCGACCTCTACTATAAATTGTTTGATTGGCAAACGAAAAAGGCTGTACGGAATTGGAGAAGGCTGTTGTGTATCTAGAATTCAAATCAATTCGAACTAGAAAGTAGCTAGGAAGCCCACGGTATTCTAGTTGTTATTGGATGGTGGGGGCTAAATAAACGGAAGATTAAAATTCTGAAAATTTATTCTCTGTGCGAACCTATAGCAAAGGGTGGACCTCATCAACATACTACAATAGGATCCAAACAGACGTTGGTTTCTCTGCGGAGATTTTAATGCAGTAAGAAATGTGGAAGAGCAAAAAACTCAACAATACTTTACTACTAGTGAAATGCATAATTTTGACCGATTTGTTAGACAAACTAAGCTTGTGCATATTCCATTATAAAGGCGTCACTATGCCAGGACAAAAAAGAAGATACACATGCCAATCGGCTGGACAGATTTCTTCTCTCACCTAAATGGCTACTCAAATGGCCAAACCTCCACCGAAGAGCACACAGACGAATGACTTCGGATCGTAGGTTGATGTTTAAACATGAGATAGTTGACTAGGGGATCCGCCCCTATTTTGCTCTCTTAACTACTGGAACCAAATAAAAGAATTTGAAACTTTCATTAAGAACACATGGGGTAATTGTATAGTGGCCGCATGGAGTGGATATGTTCTACATGAAATACTTAAAACTCTGACGTTGACATTGTTGGGATGGAATAAAAAATATTTGGTCATGTGGCCATGGTAATTAAGCAAAAACAACAATCAATAGCATCAGAAGAGAAGATAGCAGAGCTCATAAAACTAATAAAACACGAGCTACAATAGCAAGTAAAAGAAAAAGCGAGAACTATAGGTATTATTGCGAAGACAATACCGCATCATGTACCAAAAATCAAGAACGTTGTGGATAGAAGACGATGAAGGAAACACAAAGTTCTATCATGCAAAAATAATAAAGCACAGATAACGAAATGAAATGTGAGGCTTGAACATTAATAGACAATGTACTGAAGAGGTACTTGCGGTCAAACAATGAATAGAAGAACATTTCAAGCTCCAGTTTTCAACAAATTCCAACGATCGGTTCAAACTCTCCTCTCCAGCGTTAAACTGCCTAAAGGAAAATGGTAGCATACGTCTTAACCTGCCTTTCACTGAAGAGGAAATCAGGAAGACAGTTGGGTCCTATGTACCAAATAAAAGCTCGGGCCCTGACGGGTTAAAATTCTATTTCATCAAGTGTCATTGGGAAACGGTGAAGAAAGGTAAAATCTACTCTCTCTATCATGGGCTACACGAACTAAGAATCGCCATGGATCGAGAGAGAAATCTAATTGTACGGATGAACATTCGCAAAAATCCCAATTCTTGATAGGGTTTTAGGGTTTAGGGTTGGTTACAATCTACTCTCTCTGCCATAGGGGACAATATTGGTTTGCATATAAGCATTTCGGACCTAACACTATCTAAGTTAAATCTGTAGGCAACTCACATTGTGGTCCAAATCCCCCTATGCACTAAAGTTGAGAAGAGTTTGCAAGTTATAGTTGATGACAAACCTTACACATTGTATGTGGTTGAGACAATGGCAGAAAAGATTCATCATTTCTCCTTCTGCTCAACTGATCAGGATTCAACTACTGACTCTGAATCCCTACCTTCTGAGGCATTTGAGGACAGTCTTGATGATCCCATGGATTTATGTCCTCCTTCATCTCAAACTGCTCATCCTGTTATAATCTGCTCTCCAGACAATGCTCCTCTTGTTCCACAGACTAGTCAATCGTGGCTTCCAGCTAGGATTGACTGGTGTCCTCCCCCTTTAGCTGGTAAGAAGCCCTTAGTGGTAGGTGGAGAAAACCAATCTCTAAAGGAAAGCTCTATGGAAGTCACTGAGCTTACGGAAGTCCTTCTGCCTGGTGTGTTAAATCTGGATTACAGGCTTCCATTGGATGCCTTACATCCCTTGGATCCTCCTTCTTTAGCGTCCTGCAAAGCAAATGATGATATAGTGGTTGTTTCTACTGGTTCTATTACATCTATAAATCTTCCCACCTGCTTGAATGAGGAAATGCTATTAGTCACTCCTAGCAAGAATACAGAGAAGTTGGGATATAAAGGCTCTATTAACTCATCCCATTGGGATGAGGTGAAGTCAGCTACTGAGGAGGATTTCCAACTGGCCATTGTAGATTCTCAACAGGAAGTGGGTGATGACTCTTTAACTGAAGTTCCTGTCTCCTATGAAGATTTTCCTTCATTGACTCAAACCATTGAGGTAGCCAGTCCAAAAAGGAAGGTAGGCAGGCTAAGACTCAGTAGTTGTAGACCATAAACTAAGAGTCAAACACGATAGGAGGAAGATCCAACTTGGGTTAAGAACTTAGCCATCCTGGAAGAATGGCTTGGATATCTGGCAACCCAGTCTTCAGTTAGCCCTCCCCTGCCTCCTGTAAATTTGCCACCACCAGTAAAAAATTTACCTGATCCACTAGCTAGTTCCCATATTAATTCTATAATGACACTGGGAGCTCAGCTTGGTGTGGCTTATGGCTATAACCATGGGGAATTCCGCAGAATTCTAGATGACATGGTCAGAAATAATCATAAAGCAGTTGTGTCATCCATATCCTCTAAAGGGGCTAAATGCAATGGATAGTACCTATGAAAATTATAACCTTTAATGCTCGAGGATTAGGGGGACATGAGAGGAAACAACAGGTTAAGCATCTAATTAAGAAGGAGAAGATAGACTTTCTTAGTCTTCAGGGAACAAAACTCTGTACAATAGAGAGAGAAAACTATGTTTGTATTTATGGAATGACTCATAGTTTGATTGGGCGTTCTCTGGCTCTAATGGATCATCCGGGGGCATGCTTTGTATATGGAATAGGAATAGATTCATTAGAACAACTCAGTTAGATGGTGATGGATTTCTGGGGGTCTGAGGCCATTTGAAGTGGGGAAGCAAACATCTCTCTTATGATCAATATTTATGGACCGGCTGATCTGGATAAAAAGCTAGCTCAATGGAGTAAGTTAACAGATGTTTTACTTTCACACATGCAAGGTAAGTGTTGTGTGATGGAGGACTTTAATGTGGTGCTAGACTTGAAGGAAAGAAAAGGTGTTGAGCACAAAATTACACTCAGGAAGTGTCTCATTTCAACTCTTTCATTGATAATCTGGGACTACAGAATTTGAATATGGTACATAGAAAGTTCACATGGCACCTGAAATCTTTAAATGCCATGAGCCGGCTAGATAGGTTCTTGTAAGCAGCAAGTGGCTAGCAGAAGGACAAAACGGTCACAAGTTGGGTTGGACAAAATAGGCTCTGATCACTATCCAGTGAGTCTATCAACTAAACAATTCAATTAGGGGCCAAAATCATTAAAGGTTTTTGATAGTTGGTTGCTTGATAGGAGATACAATGATATGGTTGAATATGTCTGGAGTAACACTGCAGTTCCCGAATACATGAGCTATCAGATTATGAGGAAAATTAAGACCCTCCGAAAAAATATTAAACTGTGGAATATCTCTACATCTCAGAATTGGGATGAGCAGAAGAAATCTCTTCTGCAAAACATCAAAGAGATAGAGCTAGCAGCGGAGGATGATAATCCAACTCCTTTTGATCAACTTCATCTGGCAGATTTGCAGGTTCAACTGGATACTGTCCAAAAGAATTTAAATAGCTTTGCTTATCAGAAGTCTCGGATCCAAGGGCTGCAACTGGGCGATATGAACTCAACTTTCTTCCATAATAGTCTTAGGAGATCCAGGGATATCAACAAAATTAATGGGATCTGGGATGGTTCAGTGTGGCTGGATGATCCAACTCAGGCCAAAGAGTGTTTTCTGCACCACTTCAAAGAAACATTTTCAGAAAAAATACTGTGTAGACCAACAATATCCATTCAGTTAAAAGTGTTGGATCTGCCTAGTAAAAGCTTCCTTTTACAACCCTTCTCCGAGTATGAAGTATTATCTGCCATAACAAATTGCAGCAGCCAGAAAAGTCCAGAGCCAGATGGCCTTAATTTCAACTTCATAAAACATTTTCTCCCTCCGCTGATGCCAGATATTATGCTGCTCATGAATGAATTCTACAGGTTTGGACGATTATGCAAAGGCAGCAATGCCTCACATACTGCACTGTTAGCCAAGACTTCCACTCTTCTGTTTGTAAAGGATTTTAGGCCCATTTCACTTATTGGCACTATGCCAAAAATCATCTCTAAAACTTTGGCTAACAGAATCAGCCGGGTGATTGGCCCTCTGATCAGCCCTACTTAGTCTGCCTTCATCAAAGGAAGAAAGCTCATAGACAGTGTGGTAGTAGCCTGAAGTCATTGAAGAGGTTAGAAAGCTGAAAAGGAATGCCCCCATATTTAAGGTGGACTTCGAGAAGGCGTTTGATACGATAAATTGGAATTATTTGCACCAGATCATGGCAAAAATGGAGTTCCAATCATGCTGGCAGTGGTGGTTGAAGGACATTCGTGAATCTGCCTCAAACTCAATCCTAGTTCATGGTAGTCCTACCAAGGAGTTATACCCCTCTTGTGGCATTATGCAAGGAGACCCTTTATCCCCCTTCCTTTTCTTGCTAGCTGCTGAAGGATTGTCTGCAATGCTTACTAAGGCCACTGAACTTCAGCTCTTCTCAGGTCTGAAGATAGGCAGAAATCAGGTGCTAGTGTCACACCTACAATTTGTGGATGATACCATAATTTTTGGCCTGGTAGATTGGAAAACAGTGCAAGTTTTTAAAGCCATCTTGCTTAACTTCAAATTAATTTTAGGGCTAAAAATTAATTTTGCAAAAGCAAACTCATAGGGGTGAATGAGCAGTCGGGTGTTCTAAGTGAGATGGCAGCCTATCTCAATTGTCAACCACCCAAAACTCCCTTCAAATACTTGGGTTTACCTGTAGGGGCTCGGATAAAGAATGCTAGTACATGGCAGCCTTTCACTAAAAAATTCAGCAACACTTTATCTTCATGGGAGCATAAGCAATTGTCTTATGGTGGTAAGTTGGTTCTGCTGAATACTATTTTAGCAACTTTACCATCACATTTCTTCTCTTGTTTCAAAGCTCCAAGGAGCATCACTAAGAGGCTAACATCAATACAAAGAGGATTCTTCTAGGGTAGCTCAGGAGAAAAGAGAAAACAGTGTCTAAAATCCTGGCAAAAAATCTGCACAAGTGTGGATAATGGAGGGTTGGGAGCTCGCTCTCTACAGTCCTTTAATACTGCCATGTTGGGCAAATGGGGGCTTCAATTGCTGAACAGTAAACCTTGTTTAGACACAACAATTCTAATCTCTAAATATGGAGGGAATTCTCCTCTTCTCATCGCTGGACAAAGGGCTTTGCATCCATTAGTGAAAAACCCTGTTGTAGTAAGGCCTAGGGGCTTGAGATATGCGTCCAAATGGTGGTCAAATCTACTAGATACTTTGAATGGCAGTTAGTTTAGAGAGAATATAAAACTGCTGCTAGGTAATGGGGAGCACATTCGTTTTTGGCAAGATAAGTGGTTGATGCAGAATAATAATAATACTCTGGCGGTGAGCTTTCCTCGCCTGTATAGGAATGAACTATTCAAAGAGATCACTGTATCAGATGTAGGTCATTGGTTTGATGTAGTTTGGACTTGGAATTGGAGGTGGAAGAGGAAGCTCTTTCCTGCAGACATTTCTGATCTCATCACTCTGAAAGGAAGCTTACAGAACATTTCACCTCAGCTTCATTCAAAAGACAAATACTTGGTTGCAACAAGGATGGAAAAAACACTGTTAAAGAAGCTTACAAACTGATCTCCGTGGATTACCAACAGGTTTATCCAATAACACACACTGCACTCACCAATCTTATATGGCATAGTCTGGCTCCTAAAAAAGTTTTTATATTTGCTTGGCTCTTGATTCAAAATGCTATGCCTACTAAGTCCTCATTGCAGAGGAGATGAATTATTCCAGCAGATCAACAAATCACATGTCCCTTATGCAATTCTCAAGATGAATCATCAACTCACTTATTTACTGATTGTTCCATCTCTGTCCACATTTGGAAAGGCGTAGCTAACTGGTTAAATATAGTTGTTGTAGCTGGAGTTTCTATCATACCCTCCCTATTTATGTACTCTCATACAACCCCTCCTAGAGTGTATGTCCCCTCATGGAACTCTGTTTGGTTGGCCCTGGTATGGACACTGTGGAGAGCCAAGAACAAAGCTCATTTCTCGGCAGAGACACCTAGTCAACATATGCTCATGCACGGAGTACAGATGCAGTTTTTGTTATGGATAAAAGCAATGAAGCAACCTAAAAAGTTCAATTACAGTTTCTCAGACTGGCTGACACAACCTCAGGTTTTCCTGGTATTTTAAAAAAGTAACAATGCATATAAAGGCAACATTTTTCTCGCTTGAATATCTGGTGCTTTTTTACTGCTTGGATTTTCAATGTGGTACAAGTTATATATTGAAGATGAGGGATGGTAAGTGAGCTCGGATCACAGCATGTCCACTCCGTACTATGGCTCTATTGATTGAATGTTTGTGCAATCTTATTGCTTGATCTTTCAATGTGGTACAGGGTAGGTACTGATAAGGGTCACAACATTTCCTGTTTACATCATCTTCACCTTCTGAATCAAACGATTGCCTCAAAAGAGCCTCATCAATAATCAAACCTAGTATATAAAGATTTGAGTGAAGGCTAGAAGCAGTATTTGGCTCTAAAGCAAGCATACTTGACTTCACTTGAGCCTACTTAAGGCTGCAGTGTTTACTTATGGAAGCAGAACATGTTTGATTCAGTATTCTTGGATGGGTCACTAAATTAAGAACAAATCGCATAACTAGTAGTTGGCCTTATTGCAAAAGAGTCACAAGTGTTATTTTGAAGGTTAGAAAACTGATCCACAGCATACTTGAAGCATATGTGACACACAAGAGGAAAGTAGATGTTCTAAAGGGAGCATCTAGATGTAAGATTCTATCTCAAGGAGCTTCAAGGATATCAAGTAACCAATGGAGGTTGTGACTGCAATAGAGAAGACATTGTTAAGAAAATCCTTAGCCTAGCAACACTGATGTTTTGTGCATTGAAGGTGAAAGAGGATGGTGATTACCTCGAAAGTAAACTTTTGTATCCTTGCCCACTGATTATATCCTCCACACATTACATGGAAAGCTCACCAAACTGAAAGAAGCTATGTACCAATATTTCCCAAAAAGGGTATTGATAAGTTGATAGTTATAATATCCATGCTTGGTGAAGAGCGGATGATGACGATGAACTGAATGCGGAGATGCTTATGCATTCATTAGGTTAGGGAAGCCATGTACCAGTTCACCCTTAGTTATACTGGTGAATATGTTGGAAGGGCAGGATATACAGCTCACGATCAGGGAATCAGACACTGACTTCATCCTTTTAGGCTCATTGCTCAGGAGATATCTAGGCTTGGAACTGTATATATATTTTTTGTTTTCTTTTGTTTTCTTTTGTTTTCTTTTGTTTTCAACTCTGTAAATACGTTGTTCTTTATATAAAATTTGGCTTATCCAAAAAAAAATGGTGAAGAAAGACATAATGGCCTTTGTCCACCAATTCCATAAAAATAGTCAGCTCATCAAAGGCATCAATTTCACGTACATCGTGTTAACAACAAAGATATCGAATCCAAAGATAATCAAGCCTTATCGATCAATATCTTTGATTGGATGCACTTACAAGATATTAGCAAAAATGTTGGCCAACCGCATGAGTTCAATAATGGGAAAAATAATCTCTTCAAACCAAATAGCTTTCATTAAAGGCCGACAGATTATGGATTGGGTGGTAATAGCAAATGAAATCGTGGAGGAATTAAAGCGAACATCAATGGAAGCCCCTCGGGGGAGTTTTCCTTTGAGAGGGAACTCCGACGGGGTGACCCCTTGTCGTTATTCTTCTTCCTCGTTGCTATAGAAGGACTTAGTTTAATTATTGAAGACTCCTTGTTTTTAACATTTTCACAAACATCAAATCTATTATGGAGAAAACAAAGGTATCCATTTGAATTTGGGTCACTATCTATAATGAAATAGACGAAGAGCTGTCATTAGGGGATTGTCATCAAAGTCCTCGATTATGCGTAAATTTTAGATAGATATTTGAGTATTTTAAATATTTGGCGCAATAAAATAATTAAATTTACATAATAAAAAAACATATCTATGTTGTGAGTGCAGGTGAAAGAAAGATGTGAGGTAGTCTAGAAATAAAAAGGTATAAATGGGAATTGCGGCCAACTCCATCGCCTGTCGTTCGGCTACTCGTTCACAGCCTACACAATGTTGTGGGTCAAGAAAAGGCACCGGTTGGCACGAAAGAGTCGGTGGTGGTCGGTCACCAGGCAAATAGTTTCGCTTCGTTGGTAGCCTGATGGCCAATTCTTATTTTTGGCCTGCAATCAAGCTTTATTGAAGGATGCAAAAAAATAGGGAGGCAAATATTTATGTTTGACATAGTAAAATACAAGAAAAGAATATGTAAAATAACCCTCTCTCCTAATAGATCCACCCGTGTCCCGTGCTGCAACCCCCAAAGAAAATGAAGCAGAAAAGTAAACCTGCACCACTCATAACTATTGTTATGAAATGAATATGGTGAATACCATTTATCATGCATTGATATTGGTCGACGAAAAAAAGTGCCTATTAAATGCTATGTTAATTGCATAGAATATGACTTGTGACTGTAAGTAGTTGCAATTATTTGTCATTTTTTAGATCATATAATTTTTTATTAAAGACTGTAGGCCACCATGTGGAATTTACACTTGGATCCGTTAGTTACTAGACATGGCATTTGAATCGAAAATCGGTTAATCGTCGATTTTTGCACCGACTAAAATTGGATGTTTTTATAATCGGTGGTTTCCAAATCGGAAGTTTACAAAACCAAAGGTTTCGAAAATTGGAGGTTTCGCAAATCGGAGGTCAACAAAATCGGAGATTTTGCAAAAAAAAAAAATCAAAAAAATTAAATCCAAAGATTTCAACTGACCGAAACCATTTTTTATAAACAAATTCTTTTTTTGTCCAGTCAAACCATTTTCGACGATTTTACCGGCGGTTTTCCGACGAAAAACTGGCGGGAATCCGGCCAAAATCACAATTTAATTTTTTTAATGTTTTTTTAGGTTTTGAAAAGTTATAAAATTTATAAAATTAAAACTTATAAAATTAAAAATATCCACAATCCACAATGTATCAAGTATAGTCCCAACTAAATTAGGGTATGGCGTATAAAACTTATATATATAACTTAAACTTATAAAATTTATATAATTTATCAAATTGTATAACTTGTACATACTTATAAAATTATAAAATTATGTAACTTATAAAAAATTTTAACTTATAATTATAAAACTTAAGAACTTATATAAATTATAAATTATATATAAATAATATAATTTATCAACCTTAAAATTTTTATATAAACTTGAATAACTTATAATATTTTAACTTATATAAACATAAAGTTTGTAAAAGTTATATGTTATACAATTTTATATAAAGTTAATCAATTTTTTAAATCATGAAATTTTAAAAGTCATACAAATTTTTTAAGTTTTATAATATATTAAAGTTTGTAAGTTATTTAAATTCATAGTTTCAAAATTTGTATAACTTATAAAACTTAAATTATATAATTTCGCAAATCGGAGGTCGACAAAATCGGAGATTTTGCAAAAAAAAAAAATCAAAAAAATTAAATCCGAAGATTTCAACTGACCGAAACCATTTTTTATAAACAAATTCCTTTTTTGTCCAGTCAAACCATTTTCGACGGTTTGACCGGCGGTTTTCCGACGAAAAACTGGCGGGAATCCGGCCAAAATCACAATTTATTTTTTTTTAATGTTTTTTTAGGTTTTGAAAAGTTATAAAATTTATAAACTTAAAACTTATAAAATTAAAAATATCCACAATCCACAATGTATCCAGTATATTCCCAACTAAATTAGGGTATGGCGTATAAAACTTATATATATAACTTAAACTTATAAAATTTATATGATTTATCAAATTGTATAACTTGTACATACTTATAAAATTATAAAATTATGTAACTTATAAAAAGTTTTAACTTATAATTATAAAAATTAAGAACTTATATAAATTATAAATTATATAAATAATATAATTTATCAACCTTAAAATTTTTATATAAACTTGAATAACTTATAATATTTTAACTTATATAA
>JAOWBN010211523.1:0-13884 GCA_028565015.1 Pinguicula moranensis | reverse complement strand
GCCATCCAACCGTCCAATTCTAATCTGGATCGTACGGCCACGACTTGTTCTCAGCTGCCAGCTCATCCTTGCCCAACCGTCTCTCGCGTAACTGCCGTTCCCGCCATTCCTGTTCATCGTCGTCAATCACTGAACAGAACAAACCAGAGCAGCACTCCTCCGCAGTCTCACGAGCCGTCACATTATCATCAGAGTTCAACAAACTTGCGATCCTCCAACGCACTTTTTTCTTCCATTGAGGTATTCTATGTCCTTTTCGCTTGATTCTTCCGTTGGTCGGGTTGGAGTTATTGATCCGGGAACTTTCTTCTTGCTCCACCCGGTTTGTTGATGTCATCCATCTGGGTTTTATTTGAATTTGCTGTTTCGGTTAATGAAGTATAGTTTTTGATTATTTGACTGTAAAATTAAGATGCTAGGTAATTGAAATTGTTTGGAGTTACTTTCTAGCTTTTCGGATTGAATGCTACGATTTGATTTGATGATACGCACTTGGTCAGGTTTAGGGTTTAGTTTTTTATCACACCACTCAAAACTCCAGACTTTATTCTCTCCACTCCTTGTTCACTGTTTTCTGTTGAATGCTTAACTGAATCTGAGGGAGAAGTCATACGTGCGTTTGCGTATTGGGGTGGGGTGGCGGTCCGTCTCACCACTTTTTATTATTTTAAATTAGTAATTTAATATTAAAATATTTAAAAAATGACGAGCCAGGCCACCAGCCGATCCAGCACAGGCTTGACAATTCGAAAAACAATATGGGCCGGACGAAGACGATCATTTGGGAGTCGGGTCGAAGCCTATCTCTATTTCTATTTTTTTAAAATTTATTTATTTATCAGCATTTTTGATGAATTTCAAACCAATTTCAAAAAAAACTAATTATATACAAAAACTTTCTATCCATCCTGTTTTTATTTTCCGCTATATATCCCTAAACCCTCTATCTACAATACAACACCAAATATATGTATTATATATATAGTAATAACAAATGTTATCTTACTTAAATCTGCTTGTCGTGAATTAACTCCATATCGCATGCACGTAATGACCAATGCCTCTCTTCTCTTCATTATGAATATGAATGAATTTACAATCTTTATTTTCATAATACTGGTACTTGTAAAAAGACTCGACAATATATATGATGATCAGGAAGATTTTGACTAATGAGACCACTAATGATTGATGACAAGGATTTTGGAATTATATTCATATTTTGTAAGAAAACAGTTCAATTTTATTTCTATTAATTAATTCATGTATACGACTTGAATTCAAACTCCATTTCTGTGAGACTTTTGTTTTGACAATTATTCATCCTGCCATAGGCCAAAAGATACAATATTAAAAAAACAAACACACACAACAGTTTCACAGAATATCCAAACACTGCTTAATCCCCTTAGTCGACTTCCTCAATCTTGGGGCCTGCACTTGCACCAGCGCCAGCTCCACTTCTAGCTGAAGGGCCATCTTCATCCATGTCTCCAGACGGTCCCGGACCTCCAGAACCTTGATACATCTTGGCAATGATGGGGTTGCAGATCCCCTCAAGCTCTTTAACCTTGTCTTCAAATTCTTCAGTTTCAGCGAGTTGGTTTGCGTCCAGCCATTTGATAGCTTCATCTATTGCATCCTCAATCTTCTTCTTATCAGCTGGAGGGAGCGTGGATGAGATCTTCTCGTCCTTGATAGTGTTCCTCATGTTATAGGCATAATTCTCTAGAGCATTCTTTGCATCAACCTTCTTCTTGTGCTCCTCGTCCTCAGATTTATACTTCTCGGCTTCCTGCACCATCTTCTCGATGTCTTCCTTGGAAAGTCTGCCCTTATCGTTGGTGATGGTGATCTTGTTCTTCTGGCCAGTCGTCTTGTCCTCAGCTGAGACATTCAGGATGCCATTGGCATCAATGTCGAAGCAGACAGTGATCTGGGGAACACCTCTTGGAGCCGGTGGGATACCAGATAACTCAAACTTCCCAAGCAGATTGTTATCTCGAGTTCTAGCCCTCTCACCTTCAAAAACCTGAATCAACACTCCGGGCTGGTTGTCAGAGTATGTCGAGAAAACTTGTTCTTTCTTCGTGGGAATGGTAGTATTCCTGGGAATTAACACAGTCATGACACCGCCGGCAGTCTCGAGGCCAAGGGACAATGGAGTGACATCCAAAAGAAGCAGATCCTGCACCTTCTCATTTCCTTCACCACTCAAGATCGCTGCCTGAACAGAAGCACCATAGGCAACAGCTTCGTCAGGATTGATGCTCTTGCAGAGCTCTTTGCCATTGAAGAAATCTTGCAGCAGCTGCTGCACCTTTGGAATCCTGGTGGAGCCACCAACAAGAACAACGTCATCTACGGTGCTCTTGTCCATCTTTGCGTCCCTCAAACACTTCTCAACAGGGTCCATACACTTCCTGAATAAATCCATGTTGAGCTCCTCAAACCTTGCACGGGTAATGGATGTGTAGAAATCAACACCCTCAAACAGAGAATCAATCTCGATTGTTGTCTGGGCAGTAGATGACAGGGTCCTCTTTGCCCTCTCACAAGCAGTTCGCAGTCTTCTAAGAGCTCTGGGGTTTCCACTGATATCCTTCTTATGTTTCCTCTTGAACTCCTGCACAAAATGGTTCACCATTCGGTTGTCAAAGTCTTCTCCACCAAGGTGAGTATCACCAGCTGTGGCCTTAACTTCAAAGATACCCTCCTCAATAGTCAGGAGGGACACATCAAAGGTACCACCACCGAGATCAAAAATCAGAACATTCTTCTCGCCAGAGCTGGTAGCCTTTTTGTCAAGGCCATAGGCAATAGCAGCTGCAGTTGGCTCATTAATAATCCTCATAACATTGAGGCCAGCAATTACACCAGCATCATTTGTGGCCTGACGCTGAGAGTCATTGAAATAAGCAGGGGTAGTCACCACATCATTCTTTATCGTAGTTCCAAGATAAGCCTCAGCAATTTCCTTCATCTTAATGAGAACCATGGACGATATCTCTTCAGCTGAGAACTGCTTCTCCTCACCCTTGTATGTAACCACAATCATCGGCTTCTTAGCAGGCCCAGCAATAACCTTGAATGGCCAGAGCTTCATATCACTCTGCACTGATGCGTCACTAATTCTACGACCAATCAACAGCTTGGCATCGAAAACAATGTTGATGGGTTCATGGAGACCTGGTTCTTGGCGGAATCTCCAATGAGACGTTCGGTGTCGGCAAACGGCACATACGATGGCGTCATTCAGTTCCCCTGATCATTCGCGATGAACTCAATGCGATCGTGCCGCCACACTCCCACACAGGAGTAAGTCGTTCCCAAATCAATTCCAATAGCTGGTCCTTGACCTTTGCCCGCCATTAATCAATTGCACGTTTCTAGATCTGTTACCTGGTACAAACGGCTTTTAGAGGGACTAGGATTCTTCAGATTTCTTTCCCCTGATTGGTTGCTTTTAGCATTTTTGTTGTGGCAACTTTTTGTAATTTGCGTGGTGGTGAAGGGTGAAAATTCAACTAAAAAGGGAGAATTGAGCGGCTCTTCATCAATTCCGACTTTTTGATAGGATTGTTTTTTGGGCCAAATCCCATCAATTTTAAAACATCTCACGGCTCATGGAATTGAATTTTCCGACCCTTTTTATAATTGTGTGTCTAGTAAACATAGAATTACGCTTGAATTCTGTCATAATAACGCGTAATTCTGTCTAGTAAACAGGACCTAAAAAGGTAAGATAGAGAATTGATTCAAATTCATATATACATAAAGCTGCTGCATTTTGTAACCAGATGACACGAATTTTGAACTTCACGCACATAACATGTAAGAATACATGACGAACATCCCGGAATGTATCTCTCTACATGTCTAGTTAAATATTTCACCATGTCGGGAGTGAAGAAAACTTGAGTATATCCATCACTTGTGGTTCGTGTCATACAAAACTCCAGTAAAACAACTTGAGTTTTGCTTATGCAACTTAGACTTGCTAATATTGATTCAATCGTATTTCTTTCTTTAATCACAGTACAATGTATAGAGGGGATTAGGAGCAGGTGCGGAGCCAGGAACTGAAGGGAGGGGGACCAAATTTTCCGGGTTTTAACAGAGTAGGTCGGGTCGAATCAGATATGCTTAAACTGCAAAAAAATTTAATTTTTTTTTTGAATTTGAGCAAAAGATATATGAAAATCTAATAAATTTTTATGTGAATTTCTGAAAGTATATTCAATGGAAATATATTGCAAGCATCTGATTTTTTTTCCGAATTTGATCAATGAATGTTTATAGTAAATTTTTTTTTGATAGGTCACGAAATGGATTTTTTTTAACTATAATCTCAAAAATAAATATATTAAAAAAATATAAAAAATTGTCCCAAAAAATAAAAAATAATATCTAGCCAAATTTATTTCTTACCACTATATCAATAATTATAATAATATAACCGAATTTGATTTTTTGGTGTAGTGGTTGGTTAAGGGACATTTAAATCTGCAACCGAAGGGATCGAATCCCATGTCAATCAAATTTTTGATTTTGATAGATAAAAAAGAACTAAAAAGGGGAGCTAGAGATTCGGACCCCTGACCCTTACAATTTGAAAATAACAAGCAACAAGCTAAGCTGACAAGCTTTGTATGTTTATTGAAGAACAAATACCAATACATTATCTAGGGGGATCAAATTAGAAAAATAAAATTTTTTACATATAAATTTTATAAAGTTGTACATGTTGCAAGTTAGTGCTTTCTATGTTTTCTAACGATTGAATAAGTCAGTCTATTGTGCATTGAAAACAGAGGTGGAAGAGTTATCGTTAACAATTTATTTTTCTCGTAGATCTCATTCACAAATTTTATTGTGAGAAATGCGAGTATGCGAATTATTTGCAAACAATGAAAATGAAACTTAGACCTCTTTTAAAAGAATCCAAACCATTCACTATTAGGCCAACCCCGCTTAGTTTTGCTAGAAATACATGTTATTCTCTTTATATTCTAATATAACGTTTCATTCGTTTAAATAGAACAGAATTGGTTTTGGCATCTTAAAAAATGATAGCTTTTTTATTCTTCATTTTTTTTCAAAAATCCATTTTTTGAAAAATATATTATATATACTCATATAATTTTATTATCAATCATACTTAGGCCCTGTTTTGCGCAGACCTTTTTCTACTTTTCTACTTCTTCTACTACTTGTTCTTATTTTTAGATGGAGGGGTGTTTTGCGCAAGTACTTAAAAGATAATTATTTAAAATTCTATTTTAATTGTATATTACCAAAATTAACCGTAGATTACCAAAATAATCATGCCGGGTCCGTGCCGTGCCACGTGCCGCGTCCTTGCCGGGTCCGGGTCCGTGCCGGGTCCCGGGTAATATTGGCACGAAATTTATTTTAAAGTTTGAGAAAATTACAAATATGTCATTCTAATTTTTAAGAACCAAAAAAAGCATGTATTGAGGTGCTTATTTTTTAGAAGATTTACCTTCTTAAAATAAAAACAAGTAGTAGAAGGTTGACTGCGCAAAACACTGATTTTCTGGGGGGAAAAAGGTGCTTATAAGCCAATTATAATTTTAAGAAACCTGCACAAAACTGACCCTTAATACTCGACGACATGAAATGGCTTTATCATTGACCGTTTAGGGCCTTAAGGCCTCGGACAACCATTATATGGATTTAAGCAATCCCCTAGACAATGTATAAAAGATTTGATGCTTTTGTGTTAAACTTAGGATTTAAAAGTAGTTATGATTCTTGCTTATAAAGTTAGGTAAAAAAAAAACGCCCCAGCGAAACCCCACCCCACCTTTTCTCTCCCAAATCGACCCTGCGAAACCCCAAAAACTGATCGAAGATGCCGACACCGGCTACTCATCCTGGGTAGCTAGCTTGAATCAAAGACAAATTAGCTCCCCGGGCGACGCATCGGCGCACCGGGGAGGACCCCCTCTTTAAGCCCCTTCTTAGTGTAGTGAAGTGCCGCCCTTTTTTTCTACCTAGATCTAGATGACCAGCCATTGGACCGCTGTTTCCCGGCGGCAACTCCGTCTCCGACAGGAGATTAGGGCAGGGAAAGCCTTAGTAAACTTAGAAAACCCCCCTAGGAAACCTTCCCCAAACCACAAAATGCAGACTTTGAATGGCTTAGTTAGTGAGATGGCAGGCGCAGGCAATGTGCTGAGAAATGTGTCTATTTGTCCGAAACCAGCGATGGAAGCAGAAAGTTCTAAGAAAAGAGAAGGTGTGTGTTCTTCTTTCTATTTCACAAACTTCCCACAGCAGACAAGTAAAGAGAAGTTGCGAAAGATATTTGCGGTACAAGGTAATTTGGTGAATTTTATTATCCCAAATAAGATTTCCCAAGCAGGGTTACCCTATGGATTTGCGGTATATGATAATGTAACATCTATTGAATTGATGGAATGGAAACTGAACAATATCTGGATGGGAACCTACAAACTCAGAGCTAATAAGTCCAGATTTGATAAGCACGCAAGTGGGAAGGATATGAGGGAGAGACAGGCTGTTAAACAAGTATCTCAAGTATATGTGGTAAAAGGTGCTAAGAGAGTTGAAGGATTGTCCTACAGAGATGTAGCATTGGACAGAAAAAATACGCAGTCCAGTGATGGAAGATTTGAAGCTGAAATCAAAACATCTCCAGAAGATGTCAAGTGGCTGAGACATAGCAGAGTGGGAAAACTCAGAAATATGGATGGGATAAACGAATTCAGGCTAGCCCTGAAAAGAGGTGGCTACTTTAATCTTAAAGTTAGTCCAATGGATACTACAAGGATATTAGTATGGGAGGATGAAGAGAAAGACTTGCCAACGCTGCTGAATCATGATCTTGAGTGGACAAAAAATTGGATTGACCAGTGGACTAAATGGGATTCGAGGCCACCATCTAATTGCAGGCGATGCTGGATTAAGATATATGGACTCCCATATCAGGCATGGACAGAAAAGACATTAACAATCCTGGGTAATCAGATGGGTAGAATGATAAAAGTGGATGATGTAACAAAATGGAAACAAAATCTGGAAGCTGCACAGATCCAGGTAGAGGTGGATCTAATGGTGACTGTGAATCAAGTAAAAAATATCAGTGTGGATGGAATTGATTACAAGATACGAATTGTGGAAGTGGGTGAGAAAAAATTTGAAATGACCACATGGGATGAGGATGAGAGAACTGAAGACTCCTCTGAAGAAAATAGTTCATATGAAGGACATGATATGGATGAAGGGTGGACCGAAGATGGCAGCATATTTGAAGATATAAAGGCGATGAAGAATAGACAACAGAACCAGAAGGATCACCCTGAATGCTCTGAACAATCACAGGCCAATAACTTACAAACTAAGATGTGTGAGGCAGAACAAAGGGATATCAATGTTAGACAAGGAAAGTTCTGGGAGGATAAGGGTTCGGATGAGATAACAGAAAGAATGCTTCCAAGAAAGGAGGAGGATTGGGATAGTGAAAAGGATACTCAGTTAGTAGGGGAGGAAAGCACTGCAAGCCAAATAATATGCTCTGATGAAGTTATTCCAGAAACACAACCGGAGCTAAATGGACCAACAAAGGAACCTCCAGAGGATATCATAAATGATAATGAACCTCCAGGCGACAGTGGCGGAACAGGGCAGCAACTAACACAAGGGAAAGGAGAGATAGATGATGGAAAAATCCTGGATAGTCTAGAAAAGGAGATTTGGGATTTACTACATCTTTGGCAGGGACAGGGTGACAACAAGGTGCTGGAAAATCAGAATACCCCAGTGAGATTATTTCCAGCAGAGAACACAAAGCAGTCTCAGAGTAAGAGGAAAACAAAAATGATGCACTTAGAAAGTATCAGCACACATGGAATTGGCACTGGAAAAAAGGCAAAATCTAAGATTAAGCCGTGGAAAAAAACTGCACAAAAAAGTTTGAACAAACAGATACTAGAAGATTGGGGAGATCTCTTGCTATGTAAATCCTCAAAGGATAGAAAGACTGAGTTTGAACCCAAAGCCACGGCCTCTATGACGGATAGTGGAATAGAGGCAGTAAACTCCAGATACTTGAGACGGGGAGCAGAGGAGGATCTGAATTTTGGGAAAGCCCTGGGCATGCTATATCAACAGACAGATTCACAAACTCAAGAAGCATTGTTAGAAATTGCAAGCAGAGCGAAAGATGAAACAGAAAGGATGAAAATGAAGAATGAGAGGAAGGAGGGAAAGAAATCAAACTAATGCATCTACTCACCTACAATGCAAGAGGAATAGGAGGTAAGGGAAGGAGGCGAATGATAAGAAAACTCTTAGCTACGCAGCGAATAGATTTTCTCAGCATACAAGAAACAAAAAAAGAAGTGATCTCGAGGAGATTGTGTCAGCACTTATGGTACGATGAAAGTTTTGATTGGGTCTACAAAGGATCTCAAGGGCAGTCAGGAGGATTATTGTGTATCTGGAATAGCAACCGATTCAAAAGACAGAATATTTCAGATGGGGAAGGGATTCTATGTGTGTCTGGATCTTGGGATGATGAGCAAGTGTTATCACATATGTGCAATGTTTATGGGCCATCAAATATACAAGGAAAACAGTGCCAATGGAACAACCTATTGCAACTGAAACAAGGAAAAGAGATGGATAAGTGGTGTGTTATGGGAGACTTTAACGCAGTGTTGGATAGAAGAGAAAGGAAGGGAGCAGCTAGCAACCGAAATGATTTGGAAATTGCCTCCTTCAGAAGTTTTGTGAATGATATGGAGCTACAGGATTTAGGAATGCAAAAGAGGAAGTATACTTGGTATCTATCATCTCTCAAAGCGATGAGCAGACTTGACAGATTTTTGGTAAATAAGAAATGGATAGGAGATCAGGTAGATTGGGTGCAAACAGGCTTGGAGAAAGAAGATTCAGATCACTGTCCAGTTAGTTTGTGCTCAAAGATTCAGAATTGGGGTCCGAAGCCATTTAGGGTGCTTGATGGGTGGCTGGATCTGAAAGACTACAATAATCTAGTGAAGAAGGTGTGGACTGAAACAGATATATATGGTTTTGCAGGATATAGATGTAAGGAAAAGCTAAAAATCTTGAGAGAGTCTATCAAGGAATGGAGTCACAAGGAGCAAAAAAACTTGGATAGCACAAGAAGGGAAGTATTAACCTCACTTAAACACCATGAGCTGGCAGCAGAAGAGGGGCATCTCAATGAAGAATCCAGAGTGCACTATGTTGAACTTAAACAGAGGCTGGCAGAGATTAACCATCAACAGGATAGTGTCTTGTTCCAGAAAGCCAGAATTAATTGGATGCAGATGGGAGATGCAAACACCTCCTTCTTTCATAACTGGGTAAGAAAGAATAGAAGCATGAACACTATCCAAGGGATCTGGGATCAGGGGACCTGGGTTGAAAAGGTGGAGGATATAAGAGAATGCTTCAGATATCACTTTCAGTGTAGATTCACAGAAACAAACAAGAATCGACCGAAACTGGGCAATATACAACTGAAAAAATTATCTCTAGTTGACAAACAGTGGCTAGCTGCACCCTTCAGTGAAGATGAAATAATTCAAGCCATTGCAAAGTGTGGAAGCAGAAAGAGTCCAGGCCCGGATGGAATTAATTTCGGATTCCTTAAACATTTCTTACCACAAATGAAAAGTGATATACTTCAAATGATGACAGAGTTCTATAGAAACTGCAAGATAGTGAAAGGAGGAAACGCGGCCCATATCATACTAATCGCAAAGACAGTCTCTCCACAAACAGTTGGGGATCACAAGCCAATTACACTGATTGGAAGAATGCAGAAAATCATATCTAAGGTATTGTCTAATAGGCTGAGTCAGGTATGAGAAAACATTATAGCAGAGAACCAAGTGGCTTTTTTTAAAGGGAGACAAATACTTGATGGGGTTTTAGTAGCAAACGAAACAATTGATGAGCTGAAAAAAACGAAGACTCCAGCAATACTCTTCAAGATAGATTTTGGGAAAGCCTTCTATGTGGTTAGTTGGGATTATCTAATCGATGTGATGGAGAATATACAAATTCCACAATGCTGGATCTGGTGGATTAAGGAGTGCCTAGAATCTGCCTCCACATCTATCTTGGTTAATAGTTGTCCAACAAAATAGTTCTACCTACAAAGAGGGCTGAGACAAGGAGATTCACTCTCGTCGCTATTATTTTTGTTAGTTGTAGAAGGCTTGTCTGCCATGGTAAGAAAGGCTATTGAATTGGAATTATATACACCTCTGGAGATAGGTAAAGGAAAGGTGAAGCTCACATTTATAATTTGCGGATGACACACTTTTCTTCAGCAAAGCAACCTGGTAAAATGTGAGAGCTATGAAATCCATCCTACATAATTTTGAGCTCATGTCAGGACTGAGGATCAACTTTAACAAATGCCAGCTGATGGGAATTAATATGCCTACTTAAATAGTGAATGAAATGGCTGACTTCTTACACTGCAGAGGGGGGATCTACCTTTTATTTACCTTAAACTGCCTGTAGGTGGGAATCCACGAAAGAAGGAAGTGTGGAAACCAGTTATAGATAATTTCAGTAGATGGCTAGAAAGTTGGGAGAACAAAAACCTGTTGGTTGGTGGGAGAACTTTCCTCATAAACTCGATGTTAGCTAGCCGCCATCTTACTACTTTGCCTATTTCAAAGCCCCTAAGTCCATCATCCAAAAATTAGAACAACTCCAGAAAAAATAAATTTGGGGGAGGCACTTCTACAAATAAAAAACTGCATTGGATACAATGAAAAAAATTATGTCTGCCCCCTGAAAAAAGGGGGTTAGGAATCAAAAACTTAGAGGTGTATAACAAATCAATTATTGGAAAATGGGGGGGAGAATATTATGGAATAAAACAGCCCCCTAGAAAGACATATTAAGATCAAAGTATGGCAACAAAGGGAGTTTATTTGTGGGTGATTTGAGAGAATTGAGGGAGGATGGAGAGGTGGGGGCTGGGACTAGAGGGAGGAGAAGGGGTGCTGCCTATGCTTCAAATACTTGGTTAGATTTGCAATCCACATTGTCTTAAGAGTAGTTTAAAGATTGTATGAAGGTTGAAATTGGGAATGGAAAAGGGATAAGGTTTGGGATGATGTGTGGTTGGGAAATGCTAGACTAGTGGATAGATATCCAAGGTTGTGCAGAAGGGATAAATTGAGAGAGAAAAAAAAGTGTGGCGGAGCATGGGAATTGGGAGGGTGGTGTGTGGTACTGGAAGTGGGAAGGGAGGAGAAACTTAGATGAGAGAATGGAGAGAGATTTTCTAAAACTAACACTGTCTTTGCAGGAAACTAATTTACAGGAACATGGCATCGTCACTTACAAGTAGTTGGGGAGCACTTCAGGATATTACACGGTGAATGAAGCTAACCAAATAATAAGCAGAGCATGGCCAGAGTTGTATTCAGCAGAGGAAGTGTCACTACTCCAATAAGTGTGGATGAGCCATGTCCCGAAAAAGACAGCAATTTTTGCCTGGAGAATGCTGCAACAGGGACTTCCAACCAAAATAAATTTGAAGCAAAGAAAGGTAATATTAGTTGAACAGAAAGCAGAATGCCCATTGCACAAAGAGGACAGGGAGACAGAAAAACATCTATTTTATGAATGTCAATATAGTAGACCAATCTAGAGCAGAATACTACAATGGTTCGGAAACCAAACTGTTGATATTCTGATAAGAGGTATGGATGATTGTTGGCATTGAAACCTTATGTGTTCAATAGGAAAAATTGGTTGACAGTGTGGATATGTAGTTATTTGAAGATTTGGAATCAGAGAAATACTGTTCATTTCAACAGTGTTGAGCCACAAGAAGAGGTATGTTTCAGCAAATTCAGCAAACTTGCTGGAAATGGTACAGATTAAGAGGGAAAAAACACTCTTTCAGCTACTCCTTAACTGATTGGATAATAAATCCAATAGAGTGTATGCGCAACTGTAACTAGTTTATTGGGTGCAAGACAGTGTAGGAGCAAAGGGTGATATGTTTAAAAACCTTGTAATCTTCCATGTTTTTGTCCATAATAATATTTTGGCTTTTCAAAAAAAATACTGATATACTAAATTTTCTACATACTTTGCATCGTATGTTGATTTGTAGTCTTATAACATAGCTTCATAACGATAGAGTGTTTTTCTTAAAACATATGAATAATAGAAATCGTTGAAAACAATATGTTTGTGCTTTTTTTCTACTATGGATAAAATTAGAAAAATCCAACATCTGGAATAAAATAATCTTTTTTTATGAGTAAAACAACTCCATTAAGATTGCACAAGTTGTGCTATCGTACAGTCATCAAATATAGGTTTAGCCTCTCCTATGAATTAAAAGGTGAACCTCATATATTGTAATGACTTCCTACTTACTCACTAAACAATAATCCACTAGATACACAAATATACATTTTCAATCATTCCCACCATAATATTTTTAGACGTCACACCGTATAGCCTCCTCAAATATTGCTGCATTTCTAGCCTTCCATATACATCAAACGAATGTGCCACAGGCCTCTCCAACCTGCCATAAGCACTTTACTTTTCACCATGCCCATATGTTGACAGAAATGGAAGTACATATTTGCATGTCCCACGTAGTTCAAACAATGCCATTTGTAACACTCAGTTCATACAAGTAGGATTTATGGGAGGAAACAAATAGATGGGACTGTCATTCGTAGTATCTGACCATCTCCATGTATCAAGATCATCAGCAGATGGCGTCCCTTGCATTTCAAGGGTCAAATTTAAATCATGAAAAGCCTCAGCTTCCCAAGAGTAAGATCGTTACATATGAAACCATAGAATAAAATAATCTGGTTATTAAATAATTCTAGTCATTCATAATTTTCAACGAAACCAAGATATTAAGTTATATGAATACTGCTTTCCAAAATACAAACTTATATGGATACTAGACAACTCTTCATATATATCATTTCCAGAATTTAATTGAACACCACCATACAGTGACTCAGTTCTGAATGATACAAAAGTCTCCACTTGAATTTGGACAACCACGTACAATAAAATAGATATCGGGCTTGTATTAGGATATTGGCACCAGAACCCTGTATATGTATCAAATTTACATAAGTGACTATAGGAAACTCATTCTGTAAAACAAATTGGGCGAAAGCATATAGTCAATAAAAAAAATTAAATTTTGATCAAGAAAAATACATAACATTTCCAGATTAATTTATCTCCTCAACCGAAGGCCCTCTTAAATGATAAAGCAGAATGGGAATCCATGATCGTTGGAAAAAAATGTTTGGTGAAAAAACACGTGATTTTTTTCCCCCCTATATGTATACAATATGATTTAAGTGTTTGGTTTTGGCATAAGTTACTACTGAGATTATATAAGCAAGGCAACTACTCCAGTATTACATAACTTCTCATCATATGAATGTGATTAACGGGTGCTTGCAAAAAAAAATCCAAAATTACTTTTGGCTTTCTACTATCAAAATAGTTGTGGGTGTGTTGATGGTGACTTATGTTAGTGAGATACTTAAGGAACCAATTAAGGGATTAGATCAGATTAGATAAACATGAAAAGATTTGTAATTATCCTTGTAATTATATTACTACCATATACACTTGTAATTACTCTATAAAAGTACTAAGAATACATGGTATTGATCATTGAAGATCATACCATTTCTCTATCATCTTCACTAAAAGTTATAGAGTTTACATTTCTTTCATGGTATCAGAGTTCTTTTGGTTCACGCCTCTATTCTAATTTTGGTTATCAACAATTTTTGGATTGTTAGAGTAGGAGAACTACACACTGTATGTGTACTGGTG
>JAOWBN010211512.1:0-13885 GCA_028565015.1 Pinguicula moranensis | reverse complement strand
CCTAAACCACTTCCATAGATTAGAGATTCACGTTTCGTAGAATAAGTATTCATGAGTTCTATAATAACATGGAATTGGATACGTGGAAATACAATGAACAATTGTTCAAAATTGAATCTTCCTTTAAGTCCACCCATTTTCTTAGTAGAGATAGATTAACCAACCCGATCTCATTTACTCAAAAACCGCCTTTATCTATTGGCAAGCACCTCCCATTTGATCGAATGTATCATTTTTTGGCCATTTTGAGTCCCTCTCTTAAAATGTGTGCTTGCATCTTTCTGATGCTCTGCGTGATCTTCTTCGGGGCCTTACACAATGCTAAATAATATTAACTTAGATTTCAGCAGTGTAATTCAGCCACCAAAAGATAAGTATGTATTTTTCCAGCTTATCAACTGTCTAATAAAGTCTGCCACGTTCTCAACAATCTAAAATTTGGGTCAATGGGGTAGTCTCAACTCTCAAATATGAAGTTAGGAGAGTACATAGGGAGCCGTTCAGAAAACCAACAAGGCCATCCTGTTAGACAAATTTACTCAAAGTCCCAGATTTAATAATGAAATTGTTAAAATTTATACATAAAATGACGTGATGTATATTGGATTGTAATAAAGATAGCCTATCTTTATAATTATAACAATAAGGCTAAATTGATTCTACGGATTCCAAATTGGTTAGGAATATAATGGACTTATGCAATACATTTAAATTATCATTTTAGGTTCCGTTTCCGTTGACATTATTTGTGATACTATCTGTGACATTGTTTCCTTAAAAGTCCATGTTTAGGGTACGTAGGGTTTAAGGTTTGAAGTTTAGGGTTTAAATTTTTAAATATTTAAGTCTTAGGATTTATATTTTTGAATTTAGGGTTTAGAATTTTTTAGATTTTATAACCCTAAACTTTAAAATTTAAAAATCTTAAATACTAAAATTCGTAAACCCTAATAAATTTTAAATCCTAAGCCCTAAATTCAAAAATATAAATTCTAAAACTTAAATATCTAAAAATCTAAACCTTAAATTTCAAACCCTAAATCCTACGGACCCTAAACATAAACTTTTAAGGAAATAATGTAACAAACAATGTCAACGGAACCGTCCCATATATATATATATATATGGGGCAGGATCCCTACCTATCCCACACAAAAATTCACAAAATCCTGCCATAGTTTTGGGTGCAAATCTATGGCCAGGATTTAAACAAACAAAAAAATTAAATCCTAAAATTGAAAAACCCTAAATGAAAAATTTTAAACCCTAAAATAAATTTAATCCCTAAAATTGGAAAATTAAACTCTAAAACTGAAAAACTCTAAATGTAAAACCTTAAACCCTAAATGAAAAAAAAATCCAAAACCCTAAATAGGAAACCGTAAACCCTTAAAAAAAATCTAAAACCCTAAAATCTAAATCGATCAAATTGGAAAATTTTAAACCCTAAAACCAAAAAACTAAACCCTAAAATCGAGTAACTTTTTCAAATCCTAAACCAATTGAATATGATGTCATTTTTCCGTTTAGGATTTTGTAGGGTTAGAGTTTTCCGATTTTAGGATTTAGTTTTTCAGTTTTAGGGTTTAGTTAATTTTTTTATTTTTTGTTTAAATTCTGGCCATAGATTTGCGATTTTGTGGGATTTATATGTGGGTAGGGATTCTTCTCCTATATATATAGGGGTACGATCTCTATCTACATATAAATCCACACAAAATTCCACCAAATTCTAGCCATGCATTAGAATGCAAATCTATGGCTAGGATTTAAAAAAAACAGAAAAAAACTAAACCCTAAAACTGAAAAACTAAACCCTAAAATAGGAAAACCCTAAACCTTAAATGAAAAATTATAAACCCTAAATCTAAACCCTAAAATTGAAAAACTAAACCCTAAAATTGGAAAACTCTAAAAAAAGCCCTAAATGTAAAACGTAAATCCTAAATGAAAAACCCTAAATCCTAAATAGGAAACACTAAACCCTAAAAAAAACCTAAATCTTAAAAAAATCCTAAATCCTAAACCCCAAATCGATCAAACTGCAAAATCCTAAACCCTCCCTAAAATCGAGTTATTTTTTCAAATCCTAAACCAATTGAATGTGATGTCATTTTTTCATTAAGGGTTTTTTAGGATTTAGGGTTTTCCAGTTTTAGGGTTTTTTTTCTAATTTTTTTTTATTTTTGGTTTAAATCTTGGCCATAGATTTGCACTCTAATGCATGGCTAGAATTTGTGAAATTTTGTGTGGATTTATATGTGGGTAGGGATCTTTCCCCATATATATATAATGGGGAATGATTCCTGGACACATAAGTTGACACATTAATTGACACATATTTATTAAAAATCTAAATTTAGGGTCCGTAGGGTTTAGGGTTTGGGTTTAGGATTTAGATATTTAATTTTTTAAGTCGTTGGGTATAACTTTTAGGGTTTAAGGTTTACAATTTAGGGTTTTTAGGATTTTTGGGCTTAGGGTTATTAGGTTTTAGGGTCTAAACCGTAAGCCCTAAACCCTAAAATTTATACCCTATGACCTAAAAATTTAAATATCTAAACTCTAAACTCAAACCCTAAATCCTACGGACCCTAAACTTAAATTTTTAAGGAATATGTGTCAATTAATGTGCCAACTTATGTGTCCATGGATTTATATATATATATATATATATATATATATTAAATTGAGTTTATTAATCTATATACGCATCTTATTTACTAACAAAATGATTAAATTCAATAAAAACAACTAAAAGGAAGTACGAAATCTAAACGCAATCAGCTTATATTTGTCCCTGCAAAAAATAAATAAGTAACAAGCCTGATAAAAAAAACACTTCTAAAGAATTAGAGTTATACAAGTATTTAAATAATTACAAATCCTATACAAGATATGTTGATCTCGGATCTTAATATTCATTAAAATGGATCTAAAAACGAAGAAAATAAATATGAACGAATCATATCTTAGTATTGCAAAAGTGTATTCAAGAATCGCAATCTTTCGGATTGATTGAATCACGTTTTTTATGAGAAGCTACTAGAGTCTATGTATAATCTACGAATTAAATCTTTTTCCTTTCAGATGGTAGGGCAGCAACAAAGAAAAAGAAAGTGTATGAATATAATTATGCTTCTAAACACATGAGATAATAAATTTACGTATCATCTTTTTTTTTGAAAAGGCACTGAGCCTTTTATAGAAAAAAGAATTTTCTGTCACGTAAGCATATTATGTGAGAAGTGGATTAGGAAACAAAAATCTATTCCCTAATCTTACGGGATGTGGGGGGATGTGGAGTTAATTAAATATATTTAATTAACTCTGACTAACAGCTTCCACTCGGTCACATAGGTCGTACAATCCCACATCTCAACACACTTATACAGATCTCTCATGCTTCATACAAGAAATGATTCGTGTGACCTTATTATAACTGGTAGTGTCATATTAAGTTACGGTCTAACTAACATGACACTTTCGAAGTGATGATACTCCAAATCTTCTTTGCATCACCGATATCTACGTACCCTTTCAAGCTATTCAATATTTGATTACATACTTAATGTAATCGCTATGATATCCATATCAACTTGACTGCTTTTCTAGTATGGCCTGTTGGACTATATAGATTCTAACCCTTGGATGACATACTAAAATAGCATCGTCGAACCTCAACTTCAAGACATAGTTCTAAGTCAAAGAGTAATGTCTTGGTGTACAAATGTATATCCATGTGATCACACAATGACAAAACAATGGTTTCTTTTGTCATTCTCACAATGGTCGTTCTGTAGTACACACAATATAATATGTGTGTCATGGCATGACTCCCACTTAGGTGGACATGTCACTGACTTATGCTATGCGAATCATAGTATTTGATAAATACACCTAGTCATTATTATTTACATTCGTCTTTAAAGCTTTAGTGTGAAGAACCAAACATTTTACATTTGATTCACTTAGAATCTAATTTCAAACCTACTGAAGCGGTTGTCCAGAACATTTATCAGTCTCATCCTTCATGCTACGCAAGCATAAAGGCGATTTCCCGTGTAATAAGGGTAATCATAAAGCTTTGTGACCTTTATTGTGTCTTATTAACTGACTGCATACACAAAAGTATTACTTAAATGAAAGGAAAAACATAAATTCATTTCATAATCAATTATTACATAAACCATGTCTTTATCGTTTTACAAAATACGATCAAACTCTACGTAATCCTAGACTCATGACATGAGGTCTAAACACATCTCTAGGAATGGGTTTGGTTATTGGATCGACAATCATCTTGTTAGTAAAAATATAATTGATGCTTATATTGGCTTTGTTGACAACGTCTCGAACAAAGTAATATCTTCTTTGGACGTGCTTTATCTTTTTATGGAACTTTAGATTCTTAGCAAATTGAATTGTTTCCATGTTATTGCAACTCAGCTCTATAGGTTCATCGGGCCTTGGTGTCAAATCGAGGTACTGTAGAAAGCTTCTTAGCCATATTGCCACTTGTACTGCTACGCTGCATGCGACATATTGCGCTTCCATAGTTGACAAAGCAATATAGTCTTGCTTCTTGTTGTACCAAGATATAGCTCCTCCACGAAGGATGAAGGCATATACTGAAGTTGACTTAGACTCGTCCAAATCGCCTCCCTAATAAACATCCGTGTATCCTCTTAGCCGCAGGTTTCCCCCTTGACAACATAGAACTAGATCGACCGTTCGACGAAGGTAACAAAAGATCCTCTTGACTGCTTGCCAATGAGCAGGCCTTGTATTGCTTTGGTAATGGCTCACTAACCCAACCACGAAGCAGATGTCCGTCTGTGTACATAACATGTTGTACATCAAACTCCCTATAGCACTTGCATTCTCTTTCCTTATCTTTTTTCGGGCATTGATCGAGTCTTAGTGCCAAATCCTTATCAACATGGGTGTCAATGCATTTAGAGTAATGCATCCTGAATCGCTATAAGATTTTGTTTATATATATACTTGTTGGGACAAACTCAACATTCTCTTAGAACGATTTTTGCAGATCTCCACACCTAGGACATACCTAACTTAACCCACATCCTTCGATGAAAGATCTAATAGAAATGTACGAGGAGGAAGCGAATGCGCTCTTATTGGAAAGCTTTCAATAGAAGTATAGAGAGGATATCCACTGCTTAGTGACGTTGATCATTTCCATGTTGTCTCCAGCCAATAGTATGTCATCGACATATAAGAAGAGAAATATGATTTCTTCCTTTGTCTTGAGGACATACATGCATTGATCTTCATCTATCACAGTAAAGCCATACGAAGTAATGACTTTATGAAATTTGAAGTACCAAAATTTGGAAGACTGTTTAATACCATATATGGATATTTTAAAACGATATACCTTGTCATCTTGTTCTGCTGAGATGAACCCAATAGGTTGATCCATGTAGATCTCTTCCTCATGTGTTCCGTTGAGGAAGACAATCTTTACATCCATCTGGAATAGCTCAAGATTCAAATGGGCAACCAGGGCCAAAAGTAGGCGAATAGAGACAATTCTCACCACATGAAAAAATGTCTCTTCATAGTCTATACCCTCAATTTATGTAAACCTTTCACCATGAGTCGGGCTTTGAACTGATCCATTGATCCATCCGCACGGTACTTAACCTTTAATACCCATTTGCATCCAATCGTTTTTGTCAGCGTTGTGATAAATCAACAAGTTCCCAAACCTCATTTGTTTACATTGAATCCATCTCGTCCTCATGGCACTTAGCCATTTTTCTTTATCGGGTGAGTCCATAGACTTGTTATAAGACGTGGGCTCTTCTACTTCAAAAGGAGCGCAAAAGAATACGTTTTCCTCGATCGGAAAGTATTGTCGAGGAATTCTTCTGTGTTCACTCCTTCGGATAACAGGATCTTCTACTTGTCTCAACGGCGTTTTGCTCTCACTATCCCTTGGCTCGTGAGGCTGATGATGTGTGAAGAGCCGCTCCCACTAATCCTCTAGTTCGTGGGGCTTGTAATCACATTGTCATGGCCTGGATTTTGAGAACTAATCTTGTTCCTAGGCGTGAAAGCTTTCATGTTGATCCTCATTTTGAGAACCAATGTCGTTAGGCATGAAAATTGGAGGACTTACCTCTCTTTTATGTTGACCCTCATTTGGCAAGTTCCCACTTTTGATAAGTGAGATTACACTATTTTTGTGTGGTTTGGTGAAATATACTATCCCCCACACCAAGAGATAGTGGTAGGTCTCGTTGCAACTCATACGACCATCCTATTTTATTTCACCGATAGTTGGGAATTGATCCTCTAGAAATTCGACATTGCGACTGTCTATTTCAGTCATGCTCCCATTCAGGTGTTCGCCGAACATCACATATCCTTTTTAATGTTCGGGGTATTGAATGAACACCCTCTTGGTTGATGGGTTGATTGTGCACATAGCCCGCCAAACCCCATAGTCGCATATGATCCAAGATTGACTTCCTTCCATTTCATAACTCATATGATGTAGTGGGCACACTCTTGCTTGGTACTCGATTGAGGATGTACGTTGCCGTGAGCAATGCATCTCCTCAAAAATTAATGGATAGGTTGGTTTGCACCATCATAGACCTAACCATGTAAAAAAAGGTGCGATTCCTACATTCCGCAATAATGTTTTGCTGAGAGGTATATGAAATGGTAAGTTGTCTTACTATACCCTTTTTATCACAATACCCTTCGAATATATTAGAAAGGTATTCACGACCGCTGTCGGTCCGAAGAATCTTAACTCTTCTGTCCAATCGGTTCTCTACTTCAACTACGTAGTGTTTGAACGTATCAAGCGATTCGTAACAATGAGACAACAGATACACATGTCCGAAACGTGAGTAGTCATCTATGAAGGTGATAAAATAAAATGCCCCATGGCGTGCTTTCACACTCATGGGTCTGCAAATATCGGAATGGATTAAATTCAAAGGATTCGAGGTTCGAAAAGCCTTACAGAAAGGCTTCTTGCTAGCCTTGCCCGCTAGGCAAGGTTTACACACATGCAACTTATCCTTAGTGAGTGGGTTTAAAAAACCGCACTTAGCGAGTCTGTTTAACCTATCTTGGCCAACATGGACAAGTCTAGCATGCCATTTGACAAAGCCAGAAGTATTATCGATATTGGGAACTAAGGCAATGGATGAATTAACAGAATCATTGTAAATGTCATCCAAATCAAGAATGCAAAAAAACATATTAGTAAGAGTCGTGACCAAACAAATCCAAGTCACCGTACAGAGTTTTCAGTTCCCGAAGACTGAAATTAAATGCAAAATCCCATTTGTAGCAAAGAAAACAACAGAAACTAAACACCAGCGGACTCTCAGTACATAGATTGCGTCGTGTAACAACAATGTGTTCTCGCTATGAAACCAGAGTTTTTAGGTGCAAATACCGATGACATCCTCTTCACTACCGTTCTTCATGGCTACGCTTCGTATTTCGGTACCACAACGATGAAACTCAACAAAACCAGCACGAACATTCACTACGTGTTGGCTAGCTCCTAAATCCATAATCCATTTAGGAAATGAAATAGCAACTAATTCATGAGAGTAAACGCATAATTTGGGATTATTAGGAGTTAAAGGTACCTTTTTTGGTTCGAAACACTTTCGAGAGAAGTGACCTTTCTTTCCGCAGTTATAGTACTTCACATGTGCCATATTCTTGGGTCATTTGCCTTGGGTTGTTTAGCAATCTTTTTTTTTTGTGTGTGTGGTGGTCTGAGGCTTTTTTGCTGGCTTGCCAAACCTTTTGTTCCTCTTAGGGTTTCTCCCGTGAGTTGCAAAATTTGTGGCATAGGATGCAGAAGCCTGTAAGGTTTCATCCTCAAGTTCGAGGTGCTTAGCTATATCAGCAAAGGTTTTGATGTTCACATCGTGAGACATTAGATTTTTGAAAATGGTTCATCGCCTGTCCTCCCTTTCATCAGGTAGTAAACGAATCACATTGTTGACTTGTTCAAACTTAGAAATTTCGATCCTGCCAACTTTGAGATCGTGCAGCATGGTTATCAAAATACGGAGGTGTTTAAGTACAGGTCGACTCAAATCATTTTTCGTACTGTAGCCAATTCAGATGCAAGGCACGAATGGCTGAGGTTTGGGCGTATTTCTCATTGCGTTTGTCCCATATGATTTTTGCCATGGGTTCCGTATTATATAGGCCAATCAGATCATCGTGCATGCAATACAACATAGCATAGTGAACACTATGATCATTTTTGGCCCATGCAGCATAGGTAGCTATAGTGCTTGCGGGTTCTTCCATGGTTATGTGATATAAGACATCTTTTTCGTACAGGAGATACCGAATCTTTCTGGACCAAATGTCGTAGTTTAATCCAATTAACTCATTGTTGGAGGAGAGATAGTTTATCATACTAGGGGGTGCCATTTCTACAAGTATATTTTAAGGACGTTAGGCACAATTTTTAAAATTAGATTTTTTGTGAAAAATTCTGGATTATGTTATACATTCAAAATTTTTGCTAGGCTCCTAATCATCACGTCAACATAACCCAAAAAATTAGGAAAATCTAATTTTCATGTATTAAAACAAATTCAAAACACAAAAAACACATGAAACACATACAGACAAATGGATTGGCACATGTAATTGTTAATTGTAATAATTTGGTGGTTTTTGCTGTAGTGCATTTTTTGTTTAGTTTTAATTTGTTATAACCAAAGGAATTGACACATTAAATTGTTAATGTATAATAATTCGATTTTCGTTTAACACATAGTTAAAAGATTATTTTTTGGAAACTATTAAAAGAATATGAATTTGTTCAGAAGTGATCCTTAATCGATTGGGTAAGCACCCAAGTAGCTAATCTCGTACTATAATTTTTTTGATTAGCTGCATAGACGGTGTTGCTATTCCTCGTGAAAGGTCAAGATGTTTGGTGGGGTCACAAAAGTCCCACTTAAAAATCAGTCATAGACAACCTCCCATGAGCACGATTATCGTGAATTTTTTTTTTTAAAATTTATAATAATGATGATAATATAATTTTGATTACCATAATTTAATTATTAACACATAGTTAATAATTATTTGTTCATTAATTTTATTAATTTTATTAATTTAAAACATATTCTCTAATAAAATTAATTCCTAATTCACATAATCAAGCTTGAAATTAAAATTATATTTAGCAGTTAATTCCTAATCATGCATACTAATTATTTAATTGCAGTTAGTGAATTAAATTTCATTTCTAATCATACATACTAAGAATTAAAATGTACTTAGCAAATTAAAATAAATCGTGATATGCATACTAGGAATTATACTTGACACATAAAGACATTTGGTCTTAACAATTATTTTTCAACAGAAGAAAAAAAAACATCCCAAAAAAATATTTGTTGTTGAAACAAGACACTGCGGCGCAATTGCTTTTAAAATAAAATTGGTGGCCCAACCCAACATTTTTTTTATATTAATTTAGGCCCAGATTTAATAAAATTGATGGCATAATTAAAACAGCTTCGGCGGAAATTACGTCGAAACTCTAGACGTCGCCGTAACTCATTTCTTTTGCAAGAATTGCGCAGATTGTGCGATCCTTTTTCCGATTTCTTCGCCAACCATCCTGATTTTGCATTATTTGTTCCGCTCCACGTCCTGTTGCTCTATTTTTACCCAATTTTACTTTTGGTCGCCGTCGCCGTCACTGGGTTATTGCCGTTCATACCCAAATGATGAGCAAAGCCTTCATTTCTCTCCATTTACTCTCAAATCTACTGGTAAAATGACATTGCTTGCCATCTTTTTTTTTTTGGGAACATCGCTATTCTTGTACGGCCGTGGCATTTTCGTGTGTTTCTTCTTTGGATTGGCAGCATGTGACGAACACGCCTCCCCGCAAAGTGTCAGAATTGACGGATTTTGCTCATATTCATAGATTTGGGCGGAAAGTGGCTGTCGAGGCACGGCTACGCCCCATTATGTACAGCGGTTGGTAGCACGTGCCATACACATGCCACCCGCCTGAAATCTTATGGGCTATCGGTGATTCGATGACGATATCAGGTGTCTGTAAGACGCACGCGCATGAAAAGTGCGTTTGTCCCGCAGATCCGCCATGGCACGGGATGAACACATGCCGCTATTTTGAATTGGCTCTTTTGGCATGGCGCGTGATGCATATGCGCTGTCGTGAGCGGTGCTTAGGGCGGAAGAGTAGCGGGTTCAATTACAAAAATCTAATTTGGACTGATTGTACCAAAAACAAAAAAAGCACGGGAAGAACGGATTAGTAACCGAAAAATAATCGAACGAATTAGATTATTACCAAATAAAAGAACGAATTTAATCAGATTCGGAACCTTACTCTGATATTACTGTAAATTCGAGATCTTAATATTCGTTAGAATGGATCTAAAAATGAAGAAAATGAATTTTAACGAATCATACCTTAATACTGTGGGAGCGTATTCAAGAATCGTAATTTTCCAGATTAATTGAACCACCTTTTGACGAGAGGCTACTAGAGTCTTTGTATAATCTACGAATCAAATCAACAACATTTCTTCCATTTTCGGCTGGCCTCGAAAAGCGCATGGAAAAAGAAGAGTTTTCGGAAAGCGCATGGAAAAAGAAGAGTTTCAAGAAAGAAAGTCATTGACAGAATGGATTTCGATAATCTGGTCTCGGAGATTCTGAAAGCATAGTTATCATTCAGCTTTCATTCCGGGGTTAAAAGAAGTCTCGAGCGTGTGCTGTTGTAGGAAAATGAGCCAAGGCGTAGAGTCTTCCGAATTCAATACTTGTCAAACTCAAAGAAATCGAATGTGAGGCCTACGAATTGTGGTTAATCCTCAAAATACAATAGGGACAGAAATATCCGACTAACAAATTTACAGAACATAGAAATGTGGGACGCCCTCTTTTTCCTTTTAGATGGTAGTGCAGCAACTAAGAGAGAGAAAAATTCTATGAATATAATTATGCTTTTGAATACATAGATAATGAATTTATGTATCATCATTTTTTCTGAGAAGACACTGAGCCTTTTATAGAAAAAATTATTTTCTCTCATGTAAGCGTGTTACATAAGAAGTGGGATTAGGAAACAAAAATCTATATCCTAATCTTACGGGATATGGGGGATGTGGGAGTTAATCAAATAACTAAATTATTTAATTAACTTTGACCAACAAGATAAATAACATAGATATAAATATAAATATATACATATATATAATATATATATATATATATATATATATATGTGGGAGCGGATCCGTGTACACATAAATAAACACATAGTAAAACATGCGATCCTGGCCGTTGATTTAATTAGAAATCAACGACCAAGATCAGAAAAAGATTAAAAAAATGCCTCCCTTTTGAAACCCTCGAACTCGAAGCATCTGGACTCGAAACCCTCGGTACCAGCAAAAAATTGAAACTTTTTTTGTAAGCCTTCTTAATCGACAAATTCAAATCCGCCAAAACTTAAATCGCTTCCAGAAGAAACTCATGTTTCCTTGCGATGTCAATCTTACGAAAAATCAAAGAGAAAGCAAAAATTAATCACCCAGAATATCAGATTCACTGTTCGAATTGGTGCTTCTTTTGGGTTTAGGGAAAAAGAACGAAATAAAATCCAAAAGAATGCCCTAAACCCTACGAAAATGGCGTACCGTAGGGTTTAGGGCATTCTTTTGGGTTTTATTTCCCTCTTTTTTCCAACGAAAAATGCTTCTGATTCTTCCCTTCTCTCTCAAATTTTGTAATGCCGAATTTAATGGCAGGTTCTCAGAAATCTTTTTGTATGTGTTTCTTGGGATTGTTTTCGATTTTCATATTTCCAAGTTTTAATCTCGACGTCTATAGCTCTTCTGTGTAACAAGATTTCTGTTGAGGCGTTTGTTGAAGAAGACGTAGAGAGACAAAATTTTGATTGTCTTCTTTTTTAATTTTTTTTTATTCGTTTTAATCCTGTCCGTCAAATCAACAGACAAGATCGTGGGTGTAAAAGTGGGTAAAATCTTGGGTGAGGGGATCCACTCCGATATCTATATTAGGGATCATTTGGGTTGATGACTCAAATTGTGAAATTTCATAATTTTATCAAACTTTAAGTTAATCTCTAGTCTTAAAAGTCATTAGCAAGGGAACAACTAGATGACTAAATCTACTAGCATATGGATTAATGCATGATCATGTTTCACAGACCATTGATACGAGGTATCTGTTTAATCACATGAAATATGATTGTACGAGGTACATGAATATTGGACTCGACCTATATTGACTTGCTAGATAGATTATGTTTGTGTCATCAGCAAAGTCATATAGTAATAATTTAGTTATCTGAGATATTCATAATTCTGGTGATGAGTGTGTATTACGTGGGGTTATCAAACGCCTCTTTTAACCGAGGGGTTATAAAGGTAAGTTTCACGAATATGCACGATTCATGCTAGAAGGTATGGAATATCAAGATGATACTTTTGTCCATCTGATATTGGATGAGATTATTAATATCCCTGGGCCCCTTGATGCAGTAATAATTGTTACGCATGTAATTTGTGATTATGAGAGAGTCACATTTTAACAATTATTTACTGAAATATCAATAAAGTGATTAATGGTCAAAGATGACACATTTCTATGCTTGACATTAATTATTGGATATTAAGTGACAAAATATTTAATACTAAATAGGATTAAAGGATCACAATGTATCTATATTAAATCAGATCATAGTGTATTGCTAGATACCGCTTATGATAATATCGATTCAGATATGGATCCTACTAGGTCGCTCTATCTGGCGAACTGAAGAATTAAATAATTAATTATGTGTGACATAATTGACGAATTTCACATACGAGAATAAATTGGATTTTGGTGGGACCACCCAATTCAATTGCAGTTTAATTTGGATTAATGAGATTAAATCCAAAATATTAATTTGCGATTGGGCTTGAATAATTATTCGTGCCCACATCATTTAAATGTTCAATTGGGCTTGGAGTCCAAATGAGTAATGTGATAGATATTTCAAATTGGGCTTTAAAGCCCATGAGATTTTATTTGTTCTAAAATCTCAGTCGGTCGAAGTGATGGGAAGACAGACTTACGAAATCTTTTGCTCGTCTTCGTCGCAAAACTTCACGATTCGACTGAAAGAGAGAAAAGCTCATCGTCATGAAACTTGTCGGAGACAGGTTTAACAACCCCTTTAGTTTAGCGAGGGAGTGCTCCGGGTAGAGACATCCTACATAGGTGGTTCCGTGAATGACATCGTCACGGTTGTTCGAGTACGGGTTCTTCGATTCTTCACAAATTCCGGCCAAAATCGAGGTAAATCAACTTCCTCTTACTCTAGAACACCGATTAAACAACTTTTTGGTTTTGATTTCATATGTGTTCCGAATTTGCATGTTTTTGGAATTTTAGAAATCAACCCATTTGGTCCAACAAATGGTATCAAAACTGGGATTATATATTTAATTCGTGTTCTTGATTGTGAATTCGAGCATTTGGCTTCCAATTAATTGAATTGTTCGAATTTCAGTTTTGTCGAATGAACCCTAATTCGGGTTTGATTCTAATTCAATTTCATTCAATTCATGAGTTAATTATGGGTACGTTTGGTAGCCAGATTCCAATAATATGGCTTCCCAGATTCCAGTAATATGGCTTCGCGGATTCCACAGGGTTATGTCGGGATTAGTTTTTTCTGTCCCATGTTTGGTATTGACATGGTGGGATTACCAGTTACGGATTACGTTGTTTGGTTTATGCATACAAAACCATGGATTACTATGAAACAGGATAAGAAACTAACGATTTAAAAAAATGC
>JAOWBN010211501.1:732-13885 GCA_028565015.1 Pinguicula moranensis | reverse complement strand
GTTTCAATGCATCTGGTATTTTGATAAACCTTTCTTTTGCAGCATTAAAAGCACGCTGAATACTGGAAATTTCATCCTCCTGCGCCTGGTTACATTCATCTTCCTCTAATTTCACAACTCCTTGCACAGTTGTGCCAACTGAGCTAAATTGGCGGGCAATATTTCCTCTAACCGCTAAAATGATCAAAGTATCAGATCAACAAAAATAAAAGACAAAGCAATCCTTCATCTAAAAATATTTGAACAGTTCGAACTGTGATTCCTATTACTACAGACTATCCTTTTGTCTTACAAAGCTGATTATTACCCAAAGCAAGGAGTTACCACCATATACAGTATGACATACCACTGGTTGCTGCAAATTAAGTGAATTCGATTTATAGCTCAGATTAGAAAAAACGAGCCAAAAGTGTGAGATGCTATCTGACATAAATAGATAGTTAAACCGAATCAGTATCGGCACAAACCTATAAATTCCTTCCAATATTTTGAACCCCTGACCTCGGAAAATCTCAACTATACTTGTACGCTCATCATTCTCAGAAACATTAAAACAACAAAACACACTTCGTATATGTAAATAAGCAAAAGGAGTAAGATAAGACCTCCCACATTTCCAGAGTTCCATCTCCGCAACTGCACAACACAGATACACAGAAAGTTTAAGATAGCGACTAATAAACTGATCGTAAGCTCATTTGCATAAAAAAAACCACAGTAGAGCAAACAACTGCCATTGTTTTCATCATATGAACACTGATCCTTCAGTTTTCGTTCAATAACTCCCCGTAAAAATCAACTACTTCAAGATTACTAACAAGAAACAGAAAAACAACTCCAATCAACACTCTTGAAGAACTTCGAATTACCAGGTACCAAGAACAAATAGGAAAGAGCTTGGAGTGCGCTGAAGCCATACGTAAAACTACTTCTTGAAAATAGGAACTGCCGCTGGAGCAAAAATCATAACTAAAATTAGTTTCCTGAGCAGTTGAATCTTTCTTATTTAATTAGTATTTTTTTTTGAAATAGTTTCGACAGTTGATGTGAGAGGTTCCCGATACGGCAGCGTACCGGCCAACATCGTCGACCGTGACGCGAGAGCCGAGAATCTTCTCGCCGATTGAAATCGTCAGGCAAACGAATACGGGAAGAGAAATCCCTTTCATAAAAAGAAAATCGATAAAACTAATAATTATAGTTATACCCATTTCCATTTTAAGTTGTTAGTTATGCCTTATGGTCGGTTCGATCCGATCGATTCGTGTTTACAGTTTACTTATTTTTGTAATTGCATGTTCCCATTTACAAGAGTCAGGCTCATATAAATTATAAACTAATGTAAATAGAAATGAAAATCTTAAATGCAATGAAAGTAGTAAAAACAGACTCTATATAGGAAAAGAAAAAAACAGACTCTATATAGGAAAAGAAAAAAAAATCGTGCATTCATTGTAAAAGGATATTCAATAATGAACATAGTTCACGTTCACATTCCCAATAGCATAAGTTGTATTTTTATACATTAGACCACCAGTTCAAGACTAAAAAGATAAAGATAGTGGAGGAATTTGATTTGGTTGATTTTTGTTGTGCCTAGTTAAATAGTAAAATAATATTAAATAATATTAAAATCTGAGGGGGTCAGAAACTTTTTATTTCAATATGAAAAAAATTCATTTCTTATAAAATTATTATTTTTTATAGTATTTTTTTTCTTTTTCCCCTTTATTTATTCAATTTCCTCTTTTTCCCTTTCTCTTTCCTCATTTTCCCCCTTCACTCTCGTCCTTCCTCTTCTCCTCCGAATTCGCTCTCTCTCTCACGCCTCCATTCCCCTTTTATAGCCAAATCTTCGCCTTCGTGGCCTTCTCCCATTAGTGTACGTGTTTCTTCCATGCTAAGGATTCAGGGACAACTCATGTTGGTGGCTTCCTTCAATTGGTGGTTATTTGTCTCCAAGGCTAAGGATTGGGGAATAACTCATGTACTACCAGCATCTGTTTCTATGTGGCTATACCATTTACTCTCTTCACCATTGGTCGATTTCTTGAAAAGAATTCGATTGTATTTTTTGCTTGTTTCTGATCCTCAAACTGGAATTTTTTCTGTTGGTATTTCTATGATTTCCTTAGGATATATGCATTTAGTTGTGTTTTTGCTTACTAGAGTTTCTAGAGGTTTGTCATCATGGCCTTACACGATCCCATGTACTTGCGTGAAACTAAATTTGCCCAGAGATCCATGACATAGTACTCTCCTTTGAATATTTATCCCATCATACCTCGTTAAAATCCTACTAGAAAAAACCCCTATGAAAAAAGTTCTAGTGAAGGAAAAAAGAATACATGATTTGATGTTTGCTTAAGGAGGTGTAATCCATGTCATCCATGCTTTCGTTCATTTATTAAATCTTTATCCAAGATACCTCGCTCGATTATGTTTCTATGATCATCAATTCTGGTCTTTTTATCCACATATCAGAGTGGTAGGGATCATATCGTTCTGTTTTCTGGCGATTGCTTGCTAATGTTCGCGAAAGTAGCAAGCTTCTTGACTGATGCATCATTGGTATTTCGATCATTGGTCGATAGGAAAAAGTATAATTGGGCCTGGACTCGTAGAGCTATTGGCTAACTGCTACGATTCAATTATGGATTCAACTAGGTTAGGTGGTAGGGGTGAGCAATCAGGATTCGGGATTGGGTATACCTGAATCCCGATCTCATCCCGAACTAGATCGAGACTAGTTTTCAGTCCTGATCCCGAACCGAGGCTAGAGGTCCCAAAATTTTTTGGGACTTCGGGCCTCGGGTATTATTTTTATTATTTTTTAGTATTATTTTTTAAATATATTTTTTTTTATCATGAATTGGGATCGGGTTGTCCCAAAACCCGATCCCGACCCAAATTTTTTTCCCATCTTCCTAAATCCGATCCTAACCCAAATTTTTTTTGGGACTAAAATCTCAGTCTCAGTCCCAATCCCAACCAAAAATCCTGAAATTCCATCGAAAATTAGGTTTTGGGCCTCGGCTCAATCGGGCCTCGGGTTTTGCCCACCCCTACTAGGTGGGTTGTGTTGCCGGTTTCAGGGCTTAGGCCGTCAATTGATTTATAGACCCGATTTGCATGTTTGATGGTTTTTTAGCTTCGAAATGTTGAAGTAGATAATTTTTTTCTCCATTTTTTGATGACTCCTGCTGATAATCAAGAAATATTAGAGTAGATAAGTGATTTTATGTATTTTTTTGTGTTCACTGAACGTCCTTTTGTGCTCAATGAGCGTCCTTTTATGTTGCGTTCAACTTGTGAATGTCATTTTTGTTGCGTTCAACTTAGGAGCGACATTTTTATTGCGTTCAACTTGTGAGTGTCATTTTTGTTGCGTTCAACTTGGGAGTGTCATTTTTGTTGCGTTCAACTTGGGATCGTCATTTTTGTTTCGCTCAACTTTGGAACCTCATTTTTATTGCGTTTAACTTGTGAACTTCGTTTTTGTTGCGCTCATCTTGGGAGCGTAATTTTTGTTGCGCTCAATTTGGAGGCGTCGTTTTTTTGTGTTCAATTTGGGAATGTCATTTTTGTTGCGCTCAACTCATTTTTATTTGTGTGTTTGTGCGCACCATCAAAGTGCATGAACTTTGGCTAAATATTTCTTGAACTCGCTTTATCTGGAATTCAAATGCGAATTTTTTATTTTAAGAGTATTGGCTTCTTGTCTAGGAGTTAACTTCATACTTAATTGTACATAGGATACTAATATCTTTTTCTGGAATTCCAAGTTGGTTATGCGATTATTTTTTCCCTTTTTGGATCCTCGTCTCTTCCATTTTCATCACGGGTCCATACATGACGATGTCTGATGTCGGAATCATTTGTTTCATGTAGTATCCATTCAGTCAGGAATCCCTCTCGAACCAGTCATTCCAACTCATCTTTCAAATTCTATAAATCTTCTGTAGAATGTCCATTGTCTTCGTGGAATTGACAATAGCGATCCGGGTATTGCCTGCACTAGTTGGGCCTCATCTCCCTGGACGTGTTCATGAGTTCGAGATATTCGATGGCTCGCATAATGTCTTCGTGAGGTATCTCGAATGTGTGATACTCCAAATATTTTTTTCATTTGGAGGTTTTCTCAATCTTTCTTTACGTTGTTGAGGGGTTTGTGCTTTTGTCCTTCCTTGGATTGTTGCCGTTTTTGCGGTGGTTGAGTTTCTGGACGAGCTCTTTCCAGGCGTGGTGGCTCTCCCATTTCTTCATGACGAATATGTTTTCCACACATCTGACTCAGCTTACTGTAGGGGACGGGTGGCTCATCCATTAATGTTGCTGCTAGGGGGTCATGTTGAAGTCCATGGATTAGGGCGTTGATTCTTAAAGGGAGGGAAAAACCTGAGGTTTCTTTGCACGTTTGGTTGAATCGATATATGTAATCGCGTAAAGGTTCTTTGGGTTTTCTTTGATATTCTGATTTCAGGAAATGTACCGGAGACCTTTTTACCTTTTGTTGAGTGACAAAAGCTTGAGAAAATTGTTTTACCAATTCTCCAAAATTCCAGATAGCGTTAGTGTTATGCCCTAAGGCCAATAATCTTGGGCCTTTATATTAACACTTTAATGTTGTATGCATTTCAAAATAGTAAAGCCTAGTGTTGATAACTTAGAGTGTATCACAAAGAAATGTGATGATGAGACCACTCTAATTACGTTATAAAATACTAAACACCCCTAACCATAATATTAGTGAGATAAAAATCACTAATGTGGATATGTTAGCATGTTCTAATCCAATTCATTTTGAAGGAAATAGTTGATCTCTTCAACTATAATATAGAGACACTTAAGCTAAAAATATGGATGCTTGTAATAGACAAGTATATCGGATTAACTCACATAAAAATCATCATATTGTCGATGGTTGATACTCTAAAAAAATAGTGAGTGTAAGTGATCCTTAGACTTGAGATTACCACGTAGAGATCTAGAATATGGAGGTCCTTCTTTGATTCTATCCAGAGTTATACCGTATAAGGGTAACAATGGATAGTTTGGGAAGTGGATTGAAGTACGAAAGGATTGTGAGTAGTCAATAAAGGATTCACTGCTTCTAAAATGTTAGGAGTCGATATCCTTATGGCCACTTATAAGAAGTCATGAAAGCCTTTGCAAAGTACAAGTTTAATTAGAAAATAGTTTTCAATTAGAATTTAATGAACATTACTTCTGGTACAAGAAATCTTATGTATATTTATAAGGATGACAAATAAGCTCAATATACAATATTAAGGATATGATCAAACGTGAAAGGATATTAATTACACGTGAACTAATTTTTGAAATGATAATCTAATCCCACTATTATTCTCAATGCTTTGGAGCCATTATATTTTGCTAGAGGTCACTCATGGTCTATAAACTTGAATTAAAGTTTAATGATTTATAAGTGTATAAATTATTAAATATAATTTAATTATGTGAATTCAAGATTCATTGTCAAGTTACTGAGAACCTATAGGACCAAACACATTAACCTCACTATCTTGAGGTATTATTATGAAATGTCCGAATAGATTTGGGGCCAATTTCATAATATTTGAAAGTTTAGAGACTATTTTATAATTATTTAATTGTTTGGGTGGGTGGCACTCTTTAGTGCCACCCGCATAGGGTGGATGTTTTTTGTAAAACTTCAAGGACATGTGTCAAATGATATTCTATAACTGAACATGTGTTTGGACATGTGTAATTCTCCAAGGTGCACGAAACCTCTATAAATACACTAAGATATTTGTATGTGAGTTTTTGATACACTTTTATTAGCCTTGGTTGAAAACTTGAGAAATTATTTTGTCCAAATTTGTGCAAATCTCAAGAGTAAAATATGGAGAAAAAGGATTGAAAATTTGGAAAAAATTTCATCTCACTTTCTAAGGCTTGAAGTGTAGAGCTAACACTCTTATTGCTCACATTTAAAATTATATATCTTAGTGTATATGCCTCAAGAGAAGTGGTGGTGTAGAGTTTTTTCAAGAGGTATAAAATTCTTTTCCCATTGTATTAGGTTGTGTAAATTAGCAAGATCCATGAAAAAGAATTTCGTTTTTTTTATGCATGTTTACACACACAATTTAATACGCTTCCGCATGAAATATGCAATATGGCACGTAGTATAGATTTCGGAATTCCTAAAATTGATAGATTCCTCAAGTAGTGAGAGAATTTATGCTACGTGTCGAGCATAGACTTCTGTCACAGGTGTTATTTCCATGAGCAGCGTAAAAGATCTTACATGTTTTTGAGTGTTCGTCTCTCTGGAGCATTTAGGTAGCCTATCGAGCATAGACTTCTGTCATAGGTGTTATTTCCATGGGCAACGTAAAAGATCTGACATGTTTTTGAGTGTCCGTCTCTCTGGTGTTATCATACAACTTCTTGTTGAATTTTTTTACAAAATGCTTTACTCAGGGTGATGGGCATCTATTGAGCCAATGTTTCGTGTAGCGAAGGTAGGGGTCCGCCCTTCCTTGATTTGATTTGAATTTTTCTCATGAGAAAAAAATACCAAATTAGTTAGATCGGTATTAGAAATATTTTGCTGACCTGTAAAGTCGGGGGCTGGAGCTGTCGCTTGGTTTTGCATTGGAATATTTTTAGATGCCATTGGCAGCGCATCTTTTGTGACGCAAGGAATGCTACTGTTTGATTTTATTTTCTTTGAGATTTTTTGTCGTGTTTCCTTCTAGCTCCTTTTTGTCGCGCTTCCCATAGACGACGCCAAAATGATGTGGTCGGATTTTTTTATGCTTGGTTAAATAGTAAAATAATATTAAATTCAAAGGGGTCGGAGACTCTTTGTTTCAATATTAAAAAAATCATTTTTGTACAAGTATTATTTTTATAGTATTTTTCTCATTTTCCCCTTATTTCTTCTCTTTCCTCATTTTTCATCTTCTCACATTCTTTCCTCCTTCCTCATTTTCCCTTTCTCTTTCCTCCTTTTTCATCTTCTCACATTCTTTCACTTCTCCTCTGAATTTGCTCTATCTCTCACACCCACATTCCCCTTTCTATAGCCAAATGTTGGCCTCGATGGCCTTCTCCCATTGGTGTACGTGTTTCTTCCATGCTAAGAACTAGGGGACAACTCATGTTGTTGGCTTTCTCCAGTTGGTGGCTATTTTTCTTCAAGGCTAAGGATTGAGGAACAACTCATGTCCTGCCAGTAGCTACTTCTATGTAGCTATACCAGAATTCTCTTTAAAATCCATGATCCAACCCGATCCCTAACACTAAAGATTTGAATTTTACAATGACTATATTTAGAGAAATTTGGGAGGAGTGACTTTAATGGTTTTTAGAGAGGGATAGAATCAAAATTTTGGATCTCGCAAAACGCACATCTCTGACTCTGAAATTACTAGTAAAAAACAGACATATGTTGTCAATTAAGATAGTCTAAAGTTAAAAGTTAAAGAAATCAAAAAGCAACAGTAATGTTGAAAGAAGATGCAGAAAGTGGAGAGACCTTCAATGATCTCTACCATGCGTTTTGTATATATTTATAGATATAATGTGGTACAACATGGTAAGTAGACAATTACAAAGAAAGTTTAAATCTATTCTAATGACATCAATTCCTTGATTTATTGGAGGAATATTCGGGAGTTCCCTAATTTTCTCAATTGTATTTTTATCACTAACATCCTCCTTCAAGCAAACAGGAGGTAGAGCCAACTGGAGCTTGGCACGAAGAAACTGAAAATGTGTTGTACCAAGTCATTTGATGAAGATATCAGTAATCTGATCATGTGTGCTGAGATATCAAATGATAATATCCTTTTTCAGGACTTTTTCTCAAATAATGTAATAATCGAGTTTAATGTGTTTAGTCCTAGCATGAAACCCATGATTAAATGCAAGGGTCAGGGCACCAACATTGTCGTACCAGAGAGTTGGACAGTTAATAAGAGGAATTCACAAGTCTTTAAATAGACTGCGAATCCAGTATAACTCAGCTGTAATTAGTGCCATAGCCTTATATTAAGCCTTTATATTGGATCGAGAAACAACTGACTACTTTTTGGCTGACCATGAGATAATGCAAGAACCAAAGAATATTCCATAGCCAGTAGTAGATCGCCTGTCTGTAGGATCTCCAGCCCAATCAGAATCACAGAATCACAAAAGACCTAAAGCTGTAGAGAACCAGAAGCATACCACAACCCAAGATTAGGGGTATCTTTTAAGTCTTGTAAGACTTGTTTGGCAACGCTCTAATGAGAAATACATGGGTTGTGCAAGTACTGGCATAGCTGATTAACAGGGAATGGGATATCTGAACGAGATAGAGTGCAATACTGTAGTCCGCCGACCACCTTTCTATATAATGTAGCGTCAGACGGCCCAAGGGGGGTCACATCTCCACCATTTGGGTGAGAACCCAAAGAAGATGGCAAAGGCAACGGTTTGGCACCAATCATCTTGGTACAATTAATAAGATCAGAGATATACTTGCTCTGCCGAATATGAAGGCGTGATGAGTCCCGGGCAGCTTCCAACCTAGGAAATAACCAATATCACCAAGATCTCGAAGGTGAAATGTGGCCTGAAGGACAATAACAAGTGCAGTAATGGCATGCTCAGATGATCCAGTAACCAAAATATCATCAACATATACAAGGAGAAACAACCGAACATCATCAAAGTGAAATGTGAAATGTGAAATGTGATGAGTCGTTCGGTGAGCAATCAAAATCAAAATCAACAAGACTCGAGGTGCCTGCTTGAGGACATAGAGTGCTTTGCGAAGCAAGCAGACATAGTCTGGATGTGCTGAAGATATACAACCAGGAGGATGTTCCATGTATATAGTTTCATCAAGATCACCATTCAAGAAAACATTAGATACATCTAGTTGACGTATCTTCCAATTAAAGTGAACTGCAATAGTGAGGAATAGCCTGAGAGTGGCCATCTTCACAACATGGCAAAAAGTCTTAGTGAAGTCAGGCTCATATTCTTGCTCAAATCTACGAGCAACTAGGCACGCCTTATAACGATCAATGGAACCGTCAGACCTCTATTTAATTTTATAGATCCAGCAACGACGAATAACATTAGAACCCGAGGGATGTGGACATAGGGGCCAAGTTTGGTTTGCTACTAATGCCTCAAACTCCTCGTTCATAGCAGCTTGCCACTCCGGGGAAGATGCAACCTGCAAGTAAGTGGTAGGTTCGCAAGGTACCTGCATACTGACAAGAGCTCGAAGGGGGTAATGAGTCGAGTAATAAAAATGATAATCAGGAAAAAAGTTTAGGTCAACTAGAGCCTGTCTGAGATCGAGGAATAATCGAAGTGAATGGAGCAATAATAGGTAGGTCAGGGTCAGGACTAGGATCTTGTGACACATCTAGAATGGGAAGAGAATCAACTGACATACTAGAAGGTGAACGATAATATGATGACAGAGGCGTGGTGTTGGAACCTAACTGCGATGAAGGCAGGGAAGTCTCGGGTGAGACAACCACACCAAGGAGAACGGTTAAAGGGGGTGTGGCTGAGGGAGAATCTAGCTCGGGGGCGACAATTAAGTTGGTACTTGACACATCAGATGGACCAACAAAAGCAGGGGTGAAAGAACCGAGAAATAGAGAGGTCATACCTGAGGCATGGGCAACCACAGTAGAGGGAATAGTACGAGTTAGAGAGTCCATGGCAGCCGGGAACACAATATCATCAAATGTAACATGCCGAGACAGATAGGTGGTTCGAGACACGGGGTCATAACATTTATACCCTAAGTGCTGAGAACTATATCAAATGAAAATGTAACGAGAACTCCTAAACATGAGTTTATGCGAGTTATAAGGACGTAAATGAGGATAACAAACACAACCAAATGACCTAAACTTCAAGTAGTCTGGTTTGAGTGCAAATAATTTTTCAAATGGGCTTATATTACCAAATATCACAGTAGGAAGACGATTAATAATGAATATGGCAGTGGAGCAAAATTCAACCCGATATACTGTAGGTAAACGTGATTGTGCCAGTAATGCAAGTTCCATTTCCATAATATGACTTCAACCCAATATATGTTTTAGTTCGGCTAGACCATTTTGTTGAGGAGTATGGTGACATGAGATTTGATTGAATATGCCATGTTTATTGTGAAAACTTTTAAATTGATTGGAGCAATATTCTCCATCTCCATCAATTTGAAATAATTTGATTTTGGTAGAAAATTGGTTTTCCACTAAAGTACGAAAGGTAACAAAAGTTGGAAAAATATCAAATTTTTCTTTAAGTGGATGCAACCAAGTGAATCTCGTTGATCAATAAAAATAACATAATACCAAAAACCTTTATTGGAATAGACTGAAGTTGACCAGGCATCTGAGTGAATAAGTTTTAATGGAAACTTGGTTATACGACCTGATGACTCAAACAAAAGTTGCTTGCCCTTGCCAAGTTGACAGGGTTTGCATACAGACTCAAAACCAGAACTAGAACATTTGATAGCAGAAGTACTAATAAGATGACTAACAGTGACAAGTAAGGCATACCCTAAACGTGTATGCCAATGTGGAAAATGTAGGTTGGGTACCAATAGAGGCGATCAAAGCATGTTTAACTGATTGTGAACTGGTTCCAAGCTTGATCAGGTACATTCCTTCCTCACTACGTCTCTTCAGTAGTGTCTGCCCCATCTTGTTGTCCTTAATAAAATAGTCAAACTCAGTAAGAATGAAATAATAATGATTATCGGCACATAATTGATAGGTAGATAAAAGGTTAGCAGCAGCATTGGGACAATGAAGGACACGACCTAATGTTAGTGGGTGAGAATTTGAATTGACAGTGAGAGAGCCAACATGAAGGATATGCAAACCTGTCTCATTACCAACCGCCACGGAATCAAACCCAGAGTAGGGTTACTGCTGCAAAACTGGATCAAAGTCATTAGTAATGTGATTATTTGCACCACTGTCCACAAACTACACACTATCATCAACATCTAAATTTGTCTGATCTGCCATAGCTGCGAGCTGAGAAGGAGGATAATGACCCTGATAGGCGAGGTTTATCCTCTGATAGAAGTCCAAAGCAATGTGAAATGGACGATCATAGATTTGGCATCTGATGAGCTCATCCAATTGATCTGGATCTAATTGCTGCTTGTCGCTGGTCCGGACATGCAGAGATGGGATGCTGGAGTGTCTCCCGCATCCACGATATAGATGAGAATTGTTGCTCCAGAATGGTCCGACAGTGGGATTGCTGCTGGAAGTTGGGCTACGCCCAGGAGAAGACCCTCTGCCACGTGCAGCTGAGATGGGCCATTGAGCCGAAACTGTCCAGGGAAAACATTCTGAGAAACATTTTGTGGCCCGTGTGAAGAATTTTGATTGTTCCTGGATTGTGGAGAATGATCGTCCCTGCCGTAAAAGGTCGCTGGTTCCGCGGTGACAGGGGCAACTTTGGCTAAGTAAGAACATAGAGATTTCTCAAATCTGTCAAAATCCATTCTGGTCTCATCTCATAATAGATTAATATTTGCAACAAACAAGTCAAATTGAGAATTCAAACCTCCAGCAATGTAAGAAATCAAATCATCATCGTTATCTTTGTCCCAGCGCACGAAGTGTGGCCACAATCTATTTCGTCGAATCGAGATATCCAGAACACGATCTAGTCCCTTGGGACAAAATTTGCACGTGTCTGCGCAGATTGAAAACTTCAGTTTTTGACTTGCCACCAAATTCATTGGCTAGAAAATTCCAAACATTAGATGATCTCTAGAAGTGAAATACATGATGCAGAACTCGATCCGTCAAAGTTGAGTTAATCCAACTCAGACAATATTGATCCTTTTTGAACAAATTCGTGTATTCATGATTTGGCTTAGAGGGTGATGCATCCGCTGTAGAAGGATCTGGCAAGAATTCCATCGGTGCCTTTGTAGTACCATCAACAATACACATCAAATCGTTGGTTCGCAGTATCGGACAGATCTAAGTATCGGCAAGAATTCCATCACACTTGGTAATGATGACTGGAGGAAGACTGTGAGCTGAAATACTCTTTGCCATTGAAAAATTGTCAGTTGTCGTGTGTTAACAGAGGATTTCACTCCTATGAAGACGAGCAACTGATAACCAATTTGTCGTGGATTGGTAAAATCTCCAAACCGCAGAACACAAAGAAGCTCGGGATGAGAAACGTCAGTAGAGGGATCAGGCATGAGCCAAGTGCTCTGATACCATGAAAGAAATCAAAGAGCAATGGCAATATTGAAAGAAGATGCAGAAAGTGGAGAGATCTTCAATTACAAGGGAAGTTTAAATCTATTCTAATGAATATCAATTCCCTGATTTATTGGAAGAATATCCGAAAGTTTTTTAATCTTCTCAACTGTATATTTATCACCAACAAAAAATGCAATATATATATATATATATATAGGGGCGGGTTCAGTGGCCATCAACAGGTACATCAGATGAGCTATTGAATCCTGACCCTACAATCTCTTATGATCAAGCGGCTGGGATTTCACAGAAGAATCTCACAAAACTTTTCTCGCCATATTTTGATTTCAAGAAGGCGAACGGGAAGTTCACAGAGAGCGAAGAACAGATTTTGATTTCACCACAAATCTCGATTTCACCACAATTTCACATATTCACCTTGTTCGATTTTCAAGAATGTGAATAGGAAGTTCACAGAGAATTAAAAACAGATTCTTTAATCCAACAACATGAATTGCGGGTGGGAACCTTGCACTTTCATGTTTTCTCTTAGGTTTAGGGTTGTTTCAAAACTTAGTGCCTTTTTTTTTGGGTGGTGATGGTGGTGGTTTAGACGGCTCTACTCAATTTTGGCCGAAGAGCTGAGAGTAAGCGTTGATGCGTTGGATTTGTTTTCCCTTGTTTGTTTCTGCTTCAGAAACCGCATCGATTTCATTGTGTTTTCCAACAGTATGGGATATTGATAATTGAAGTACCTGAATAGGTATGTCTCCAATGTTAATTACTCTAAGAACTATGCCTTTCCTTTCTAAGTTTGTTGTAATAAGTCCAAGGCTTGATCCAAATATTAGTTCGCCAAGAATTTTACAAACTTGAACTGAAGGAAACTTGTCTAG
>JAOWBN010211490.1:0-13885 GCA_028565015.1 Pinguicula moranensis | reverse complement strand
TCCGAAATATAATTCGGAACTGAAATCATATTCCGATCCAATCCGAATTTCGAATTGGAAATTTCGGATCGGAATTCAGAATTCAAAAAATTTCGGAATTCGAAAATTCCGAATTCCGAGTTCCATTTGCACAGCCTGGTCGACCGTCCTTGTCTCGTCGATGAACTCTGCGATCTTATCTCTCCATCCGGCTAGAACACGCTCAAAACATGCCACTTCCATGCACTCCACCTCTACTTTCCACCATTCCTCTTCACCTAACTCGCACACAGCCACACAACTGAAAGGAATTAAGAGTTCGAAGAAGTTGAGAGAAGATGTAAAAAGTGGAAAGATAATCAATACCGTAATGTTGTGTATAGATTTATAGCAAAACTAAGGGGGTGTTTGCAAGTTCTTGTGCTTATTCAGAAGTAACTTTTTAAAAGGTCTTTTGAAAAATGAGCTTTTATGAAGAAATTCAAAAGTGTTTGCAAAATATGTTTTACGATAGCAAAAGTCACAAATATAGTATTTGAAAATTATTATTTCAAAAGTTACTTTTTTTAATTTGTAAATGAAAAATGACAAAATATCCTCGAATTAAGTTTTTTGGAAATATTAAATTGTTTATAAGTTTAGAAATGTCTTAAATTTAAATTTTTAAATAATTAAAAAATTATTACCGCCAAAAGTACTCCAAAAATTACCCCACATGACTTTTGGGCTTTTTTTGACTACTCGACCGTCAAAAATCAAAAGTCAAACGTCAAAAGCCAGAATTGCCAACACTCCAGATAGATTTTTCCACCGCGAAAAGCCAAAAGATACTTTTCAGTCGAATTTGCAAACACCCCATAACTATGGTACATGGATAATTACAAAGAAAGTTTGAAATTAAATCTAATCGAATCTTTAGGCTATGTAGGATCTTCTTCTTGATTTTGATTTCTTGGACATTGACAACCACAACTTATTCAATATATTTCTAACTAAATTAGTGTCTGATGGGTCAAATTTATGCAGGCTTACCCTTGTAATTATACAAATATGTTATTTCCGCTGTAACTCAAGATATATTGTGTCATTTGATTAGATTCCAACAACTTTATTAATTGAAGCATTGGAATTTAATAGAACAATTTTCATCTAGTCCATTATTAGCACAAAGATAAAAGAATTGTTAATGATAACTCTTTCAGCTTCATTTGCAATAGACACACTAACTCGCACACAACAACAATGACTAATCCGACTGGTCTCGAGAAGAACATGGAGGTTGCCGTTACTGGAGCTTCATCCAAACTAAAACTAAAACGCAACTTTACCCAGTATATTCCCAACTTAGTTGGTGTTTGGAGGAAACTAAAATTAAAACGCAACTTTACCCAGTATATTCCAAACTAAGTTGAGGTCTGGAGGGTCTGATGTACGCGGCCTTACCCTTGTAATTATACAAAGATGACGTTTCTATTTTGCAACTCATGAGGGTATCGATCCCTGAACCTCACATTTGTGAAGTGTAGTTCTCACCCATTGAGCAACAGGGCGTGAAACTTAATAATTCCAATTTTGCCATCTGGTCGCAGGTGGTGGGGATGTTCGTCTCCAGACGAGTAAAATGGGACACCTCAATGGGACGATTGAGGCTCCTTCCGAAGATGATCCGAAGTACCATAAATGGTACACTGATGATCAAGTCGTCAAAAGGATGGCTAATCTACTCTATGGAACGTGGCTTGATGATTGATTTTATTCGTTACCTAACCATCGAGCCGATGAAACTGAGGATTGGTTTGTATCGTTGTCTAATAGTAAGACTAGACCATGTCACTGTCTAGAACAGAGATTATTCTGTGTGCAATCGTTATAACTGTCAGAGTTCGTGAATTGGTGCTTGATGGTCTGTTGGATTAAGGTATCAGTGTCAACTGATGTTGTTGCCTCGTGAAGAACGAAAGCTTTGCTCTTCTTAAGGAGCACAAGACCAAGACAAACCAGTTGCCTATGAGCCATTTAGGTTCAAGAAACTTTATGAGAAACTACTATAGGAATGGATAAAATTTGCTGGGAAAAAATAGGTGAACAACATTAACCTTGTAGGAAAACATGAAAAAAAAAACATGTTTCGCACTTTTTTGACATATTTGTCAAAAGGGCACAATACCTCAAGTAGTAAAGTTCTATTTGAATTGTTCTTCCACTCCTATAAATAGGCTGCGTACTTATTCATTCGAAATATCGAACGACACGAAATATACGATATTTCTCTGTCAGCCTAGCCACCCACGAGCCATAGCTTGATTCGTGTAAACCTAACGAGACTCTGGCAGACTCGTTATCCGGACACTCGATCCAAATCACGCTTCCGCAACAGGTAACATTTCGTTGTTTTGATTTGTTACATTTAAATCCAAAATTAGATCCGTTCTAATTATTGGATTACAATACTGAAAGAAGCAGGTTATCCTGGCGGTGCGACTGGAAGGGGGAGAGGTGTTAGTTAAGCTATCCTCCAACGAAGAACAACAATGTTTGATTAACGATAGCAATACGACTAGAAAGTTGGGTCTCCACTTGGTTGTGGAAATTAGTTAACGGGAAGCTTGCAAGGTCGGCATGGATCCAAATCCGAGGCACTCCACTTCATTGTTGGATAAAGAGTTTTTTGAGAAAATTGCATCTCATTTGGGTACGTTGATGACAATCGACAGCCACAATCTGAATCAAACCGAAGTACAATTCGACAGAGTGCAGATATTGACGCCAAAAAATAACCCAATTAATAGATCGCTTGAGATTATTACAAACGAGGAAAAATTTAGCATCTAGGCAGTGGAGGAAGTGGGCGATTCGGCGGGAATGCAACAAGGGAGCTTGAGTAAAAGCTCCTTGGTGGGGCAGATGGGTCTCTCATGCCCAATAACATTAGACATATGACCATCACTAACTAGATGGAAAACAATGAATGATACCTCTTCAGAAGTAGCTACGACGATCGCCGAAAAAGAATAGGCCAGTTTGGGGGTGCAGACGACCGAGAAGAGAGTTGACTGAGTGAACAGGAAAATACTCAGAATAGGATACTAGAGTTCAGACAGAGGCTATAGGGGTCTTCAATCACCAACGAGGAAAAGAGATAACAGGTCATAGGCTTGTCATTTCCAGAGAAGACGGAAGTGGCGGAATTGTGCTGCCGCAAATCCAGGGGCAGGAGGACGAATGTTTGAAAAACCTGGAGAGGAAAAGATCTCTGCTCAGGGCCCAGTACCATTTCAACAAGCTCAAGTAATTTTTACTGTGTCAAAAGAAAATTTAGTTCCAAACCCACTTTCAACACCTTTGGGCCAGTCATGATTAAAACCCAGGCAAAGAAATGGGCCGCCCCAACAGAGTCCAGTATAGAGTTCGGCATACGGGCGGTCCGGACAAACCCGGACCGCCCGTTTTCGTAAACGGGTTTCGCACCTTGAAATCGGACCAGACCGTTTTTTAAACGGGCCAAACCCGTATCCGCCCGTTTTGCATAAGCCCGAAACCGTATCCGTCCGTTAAAAAATGGGCGGATACGGTCTAAAAACCATTTCGGCCCGTATGCCCATTTTTTTAAAAAATAACGAATTAAACCGTTTAAACCCGTTTAAACTGTTTTAATCCGTTTAACCCGTTCAAAACTTTTATATAAACATATATTCGTTTAACCCGTTTATATAAATGTATATTCGTTTAAACCGTTTTAACCCACACGTTTTCAAAATGAATAAAATTAACCCATTTATATAAAAACTTTAAAGTCTCAATTCAAACTTAAGGTTTATAAATTTTAGGGTTTAGTTTAATATTTAGGTTTCAACTCCTAAACCTTAAATAAACCCTACGGCCTAAACTAAATCCTAAAATTTATAAATTTATAAGCTTAATAGGTGAACCATAAAATATAAACTATACCCAGTTTGTACCCTAAGTTTATAAGTTCACAATGTTCGGAGCAAATCCTGCTTATAAATATATAAAAACTTATAAACTTAGGATGTATATATATAAATTACGTGCTATATATCTATAAGTTTAAAGTTATAAGTTTATATAGAGAGGGGCATATGGTCCGGGTTAAATGGGCCAAACCCGTTTTTACCTGTACCGGACCATTTTTGTGTCCGCCCGTTTAAAAATGGGCGATTTGAAATGGTTTTGTATTACAAAATGGGCGATTTGGAGTAAACCGTTTAGGAAAACGGGCGGACATGGTTTCTTAAAATTTAATCCGGGCGGAAATGAGCGGGACCCGTTTAACCGCAAATTATTATTGTTATTATTTTATATTTTTAATAATAAGTTAAAGGGAAGTTTATTTTATTTTAATTTGTAATTACATTTATCATTATCATGTAAGGGATAGGATCCGTGGACACATAAATGGACACATATTCCTTAACAATCTAAGTTTAGGGTCCGTAGGATTTAGGGTTTAAATATTTAGATTTTTAGGTCGTAGGATATAAATTTTAGGGTTTAGGGCTTACAGTTTAGGATTTTTAGGGTTTACGACTCTAAACCCTAAAAATTACTAACCCTAAGCCCATAAAACCTAAAATCCCTAAATTGTAAGCTCTAAACCCTAAAATTTATACCCTACGACCTAAAAATCTAAAAATCTAAATTCTAAACCCCAAACCCTAAACCCTACGGACCCTAAATTTAAATTTTTAAGGAATATGTGTCTACTTATGGGTACACTTATGTGTACACGGATCATATTCCCATCAAGATTAAGATCAAAAGATAGAACATAGTCACCATTGACCACTCCATCTCCCCCGCCCATACCTTGGCTATCATTTCCACTAAAGCCAGTACCCCACCTTGGCTCAACCCTCTATTCCAGCATGCTACATATCCTCCAATGTGAACAACATCGCCTCAAGCCGTAGCTTGAATTGCCTTATCATGCAATTTAAGCGTCACCGGTAATATAATCGAGGTGTCATGACTCAACAATTTATTCAATGAGTTTAGTCAATCAGCCCCATTGGCTCTCTCACGCTTCGCTAATTGAGTGAATGATCATGCAAGAGAATTCAGTATGCTATTTTACCTATTGAACCGGTCACCGGAAATATCATGCAAGAGAATTAAATATGATATTTATAAATATTTATGTAATTAAATATAAGAAATAATAATTTAAAAAATATAATAATAATATGGGATCAAAATGACCGGGCCATCGTTCGTGTGAATTGTGATGGGGCTTAATTACATTTAAAATTCGGTGACTTGTTGATGAAGGTTTAATGATGTAGCTAAGCATCCCGAAAGTCAGTTAATGAAAGTGATACCAATGTAACAGAAATAATAGATCTTGTAGACTGTACTGAACATTTGGTAGATATATTCTAATGACAGCTAATGAAAAGGACTGGTCAAGAAACAAATTTTGTTAGTTAGTGAAAGCAGACAAAAAAGGACAGATAGACACAGAGCAAAAATAATAAAAGATAGAATAAAGGATAAACATCGCGAGATATCATTCAATAAATAAAACTTGGGAAACAAAATTTATATTGGGCTAGTACGGAGTCCAGGTCCAATGTAATAGAGTAATTTTGAACTGAAACCTAGTAATTTTGTCCTAAATAATTCTATAAAAGTAGCCTACATCGTTATAAGTTGTTTTTTTTTAGATAAGCCAAAAGATTCATTAAAAGAAAAATATAGTAGCCTTATTTACAACTTCTCGAGCCGAGAAGAGAAAAAGAAAAGACAGAAAGAAAATAAAAACACATGCCTATCGTACTCTATAGAACCTTGTTACATAAAAGGTCGAGCATGGTATCCGATATTCAATGTTACAATCGTAACTAACTTGCTAAAAGTAACTCTTGTCACCACACCTACTTGTACCAACAAACTATAGAAATATAATTCCACTGTACCAGTAAACAAAAAGGGGGTGGGGGTGGGGGGTCAAGTTACTAACCAATACACAAGAGTAAAAGCATAAGTGATCCATTGACTATCAACTATGCAGGTTGGCATCCGAGGATGTCTACAGGTTCATCTTGATAAAAACCCAGCTCGGCCTGTGTACTGTATAGCATTGGTCTAAGGGATTGCTATGAACATACATATACAGTATATACAAAGCAGTGATCCTGACCATCCGCTATGCTGGGCGTCCTAAGACTCCAGGTGTCCTTACTGTGGTAGTTACCAAAACCCGGCCTGTTAGCCTTATAGTATATCAGTCATGTGATTTTGCTTAACCCTTGTGATGTATTTAAAGGGTATAACCCCCATCTACTCATTATTGTCATCTCCCGTGACCTGCAAGCCCCTCAGCAATAGGAGGAAAGCCACATCAAAGAAAACAAGACTTTTAACAAAAGAAAGAAGCTGCCCATGGTGTTAAATATACACTGCAAATCGTGGCTCGTTCTTTTGTCTATACTTCTAGTGAGTGCTCCCAGGTAGTCGACTTCCTCTGTGTTTGTCCCAATCTCCTTCTTGAATTGTATTGCCTACATCTGTCCAGAAAACAAAACCATTAAAAGCACAATGGATAACCGATATTAACAGCATACTTAAGATCAAAAATCCAAACAAAATCGTGGACTTAATAACCAATCAGCGAAGGAGTAGGTAAATAATCTTAGTCCTCTTCCTGCTTTGATCCATTGCCATGTTTGAACTTGAATTTTATGCAACATCTGGGCTATGTTCACCTCCTCCGCCAAGAAATGTAGCCTGTTTCTACTTCTCCAAATAGACCACATTGTAGAAAACCATATAGCAGACCATGCTGCTGCGCTGACTCCAGATTGTTTGAGAAGGTTGAAGCTCTGTAGTGTGCCCCCCTGATCCGAACCAGATCCCTGTATATTAGTGCTGCTATTCATCCAAGCAGTTAGTTTTCTCCATAGATCTTTTATAAGTGCACATGAATAGAATAAATGATCAATGGTCTCTTCTACATCAAGACAGAATGTGCAGTTTATAGTCTGAGTGGCCTGGATGATTCTTCTATGCTGCAGGACAGCTTTTACTGGGATGGCATTCTGCAGTAATTTCCACGCGAAGATACTAATTTTCTTTGGAACAAACTTGTTCCAAACCTGCTTCAGGGCTTGTCCTTCACTTGAAGAGAAAGCAGGCTGGGATTGAGCACATATATTCTTATATGCCTCCTTGACCGTGTACAATCCAAGCAAATTTCCTGAAAAAGTGTACCGTGTACATCGTTATAAGTTGCACAACATGCATGCGTCTCAGTCCGGCTTACCATAAATTTATGTGAGTTAGATTTGGGAGAAGTTCTTATTTAGCCTATAGGGCTATATTTTGCCTCATATAAGGAAAATGATATAGCGCAAGAATTTTTAGCAAGAAAATTACAAGAATGTTGGGTCCCGCGTGTTAAACATCAATCCCCACGTGTTAAATACTAATCTCAATCGTTCAGTTGGCGTCAAACACACGGGGCCCACCATTCTTGTGAAATTCTTGCGCTATATCATTTCCCCTCATAAAATGATTAAAAAGTGATAAGGTAATTAAAATATGGTAATATGATTGATAACTAGCTAAAATTGAGAGCTAATAAGGTGACTAATTTGATTAAATGTATTTGATTACCTGATTAGGTAACTGGTTTTAATAAAATGACATACAATAACAATTGCTATTATGTTGTTATTTTATTTATTTATTATTGTTCTATTATTATAGGTACTACTTACAACAAAGTAGTACATCTCACCCTCCCCAGACCATGCCGAAATGCGGGATATACTGGGTATGTTTGGTTTGGTTTACTTACAACAAAGTAGTTTTCCTATAATTGTTATAATTTATTGTTCTAATAAATTATTATTATTCTAATTATTAACAATGGATTAGCCATGCCAAGTTCGAATCTTGTCAGCCTCAATTTTGCCTAGTGGTGGATGACTTGTATTTTCCTATAAGAGGTTTAGGTTTTAATTTCCACTGGATGCAAATAATTCGCTTGGGCACTATTGCGGGCTCTCTTTGGGGGATTCTTGGCCCGAGATTTAATCGGTTCATGCATGGAGGGTCATCGTGTAATGAACCCTATGGATTAGTCAGACCCAATGTGGTTCTGGACACCATGATACCAAAAAAACACAAACAAAAAAACAAAACAAAAAAAACAAAATAAAATAAAATAATGGAGGTCAGAGGAGTAAGCACCATCTTGTAAATTTTCCAATCTTAATCAACTGATTCTGAATTAGTAAAGAGTTTTAGGTTTTTAGGATTTATTTTAATAAAAAAAATATAAAGGATAGAACAAGAATAAAAAAAAATAAAGTAATTTATTTTTTTGATAAAGTTTTAGATTGGGCTTATTCTATTCATAAAATGTATAAGTGTTTAAGAAATAACCTTATTTATTCAAACTACCTAATTTTGATTAAATGAGATAAAATTACCTGTAAAGGTGACTGATAAGGCACACTATCCATGGCCAAAAGCTCCAAACTTCCAATTTTTTTATTTATTTAATTTTTTAAAATAATCACGGATGATAAAATATAAAGAACAATGAGTCATGGCCAATCCTATCGAATATCAGGTGGACATAAAATAAGAGCAACTATGCGTTATTGCCATCCAACATGCCCATCAACCGTCCATCATACATTAAATTAAGACACGAGATATAAGAGTATTACGGGGCCACAGCATGAAGCTTTATTATCCACATGGAAACTTGCGGAGCCACAGCTTCTACAACATAATACTAGTAAACCATCAAAAAAGGAGAAAGAAAGAGAGTAAAAAATATGCGAAATGTCGTATATTTTTATAGGCGAAACACACACATCCTATAAGCGGAGTCTACATATAACCTTTATAGAGAAGGAGTATGATTCTATACCGAGAGAGTTTATCCGGGAATGTTTAGAAACTAAGAATGTTCCATGGATATAGGCAAAGGCTATAAAAGATATGTATGAGAGCACTGAGACTTATCAAGTCCTGGTGGCTCAAGTGGTGAGCAACTAAACCTCACAACTATGTGGTCCATGGATCGATACCCGTCTGGGTCGCAAAATGGAAACGACCTCTTTGTATAATTACAAGGGTAATGCCGCGTACATCAGACCCCCCAGATCCCAACTTAATTGGGAATATACTGGGTAAAGTTGTTGTTTTATGAGAGCACGAAGACTAGTGTGCAGACTCCAGTTGGGAAATAGAGTATTTTCAGTGGATATAGGATTGCATCAAAGTTCAGCACTGAGTCTTTTTATTTTCGCGGTGATTATGAATGTACTTTATCGGGACATACAAGATGAAATACCATGGTGCATGTTGTTCGCAGATGATATTGTTTTAGTGGCAGAGACGAAGGAGGAGGTTAAAGCTAAATTGGAGCGTTGAAGAGTGACATTATAGGCCAATGGACTACGCTTGAGTCGCTCGAAGACTGAATATATGGCGTGCAATTTTGCGAATGAGATGAAAGATGGTGGAATAGAAGTTAGGATTACGGACCAAGTATTCCCACAAAAGGATAGTTTCAAATATCTAGGATCTATCATACAAAAGGATGGGGGTGTTGAAAGCGATGTTTTCAATAGCATTAAAGTCGAATGGATGAAATAGAGATCGGCTTGTGGAGTGTTATGTGATAAGAAATTTCCACTAAAGTTGAAGAATTTTTTTATAGGACGGTTATAAGACCAGCTATGCTCTACGGGTCAGGGTGTTGGGCTATGAGACTTTCATATACGCAGAAGTTTGAGGTGGCGGAGATTAAAATGTTAAGGTGGATGTGTGGGTGTACGTTACTAGATAAGATCCCAAATGGGATCTTTAGGGATACATTAGGTATCACATCTGTTAATGCCAAGCTGAGAAATGGAAGACTAAGATGGTTTGGACATGTATGCAGAAGGCGTGTCAACGAGCCCGTCAGAAGAGTTGAAGGGCTCGAAGTCGAAGAAAGGCGGGGGAGAGGTAGACCTAGAAGAACGTGGGAGGAGCAAATTCGTTTAGATTTAGCGGGATTAGACCTCTCTGAGGACATAACCTCTGATAGGACGAGTTGGAGTCGTCATATTACTGTTAGAGATATATAAATGAATATAATAGTATATGCATTCTTTGTTTTGGAATTTGGACGGATAGAGATAGGTATGATAGATTAGAGGGTTAGGCTATATTCAGTTATTTATTACTCTATATAGATATGTATTTATTTATGTAATTATTGTCTTCAGTTATTTCTATTCCCAATTACCTATTTAAGTATATATATTATTATTTGTATTTATTTATTTAATTTGTTGATTTATTCCTGTAATATGTTTATTTTATTTTTAATTTTTTACTTTTTATTTTTTATTATTTTTATTTTATTTATTAATTTTTTTGGGGTCATCTTTATCTACGAGTTGGGGGTCTATACGAAAACAGTCTTCTTATCTTTTATGAGATTGGGGTATAACTGCGTACATCTTACTCTTTCCAGACCCTGCTTAAGTGCGAGATTTACTGGTATGTTTGATTTGGTTTAAAGGCATCCTCTAGGCGGATTTCAAACCTTGAAAAATGATATGCTAGAAATTGAAATATAGAAGCAATGCACCACATAAACCAAGAAAGGAAGAAGATGATCCAGTCTTTTAACTTCCTTTTCGGAAGATGGGCTGTATCAGCTTGCAACAAAGACCTGCAAACTGCTCTGTCAATGCAAATGTAGTAACCGGGCAAGAATACCTTGTTCCTCAAACATGGTATGTCATAGGTACCATTACAGTCTCCCATTGATCCTCTCCTTAGCATTTGAAGAACTTGTGAATTTGTGATATATCAGATACAACCACCACAGAATTGACTTTTCTTTTAACGTATCTTGATGATTTGGTGTTAAATTTAGTAGACTCGGCCCAACAAGACCCGGCTCAACAAGAAACAGGCTCGGGCCCGAACCTGGCCCAACAGTAAACAGGCTTGGGCCTTGGGTGCGAGTGTGCATATGGGCCAACTTACAAATGAATGTAGGTTACTCTCATAAAAACCTTAGTACCAAGGTGATTGCTCGTAATCCCATAATCTCTTATAAGTTGGTTTTTATATTATTGTTAATCACTCGTGTGGGATATATTTTAACACTTCCCTCAAGGCTAGCTAGACAAGCCTTATTGAGACTTATTTTTATATTGTAGGCATGAATACCTCACAATCAACACCATGTGCTCAGAACTCCATTTCATATATGGTTGACTTGTGCAATTGTGAGTCTCATAGTCCCAGTAAACACCATGTGCTCAGAATTCCATTTCATATATGGTTGACTTGTGCAATTGTGAGTCTCATAGGTCATTTGGATATTTACTGGGCTGTTAAGCTATATCAGCTCTGATACTATATTAAATTTAGTATATCCAGGCCAACAGTAAACGAGCTTAGGCCCTGGGTGCGAGTGCGCATATGGGTCAACTTATAATTGAATGTAGGCTACTGCTATAAAAATTTTAGTACCAAGATGATTGATTGTAAGCCCACAATATCTTATAAGTTGATTTTTATACTATTGTTTATAACCCGTGTGGGATATATTCTAACAATTGAACGTGTTGATCCACGATGGAGCTTAAAACCCCCTGTTATGTATCTGTAACATGGCTGGTTGTAGTGAACTCCATCAGCCACCCATGTTGAAAAATGAAACCTCGTCTAATCCTTCCTCGATCTGGTTCCTGTCCAAACCCATTGTGCCGTAACACAGAATACACTCTTGGGAGATCTCAGAAAATTGTGCTACTCGAGATACATCATAGAGTAATCCAAAGATTCACCTACACACGTACGTAACATTGGAGTTAGTATTTGTTCCACACCATGTGTTCGTGTTTATGTCAGAGTGAAAAATACCTGATGTTTGAGCAAAAGGGATCAATCCACATCTCCCGATAACACTATACATCAAGTCGACAAAAGAGCTTTTGCTAGAGCCAGCTATCCCCGTCAGGAGAATTGTGATCGTAGGCGATATCTCCATTTCTTCTTTCTTAATTCCTCTGATGGGAAACCAGAAATCTTCGTCCATGTAGCTCAAAATCTTGTGCCTCAATTCATCGAGTCCTTCAGTAGCAATCATAGCCAGTCTCTCCATTTCTCTGAGGACTTTGAGCCTTGGAGTCAAGTTTGAGAGGTAAGAAATCTCCATCTTTCATCAAACTCACCCGTTCTCCACCAGCAATACGCTGCTGATCTCGGGACACCGTTCTAATCTTCATCATGTTAGCTATGTTAGATACCAAAAATAGAAAAGGAATGGATCTTGATTTATATTGTAAAAGGAAAGGATTAATGACAATTAATCCTCTCCTTATCACAAAGATCATTCCGTAAACACTCTCAAAGACAAGTCTATAAGTTCTAATCAAAGTTAGGCCTGGGCATTCGGAAATTCGGAAGTCGAAAATTCGGAAATGGAAATTGTTGATCTGATTCGAATTATTTTGAAAATTAAATGTGATTTCCGAACCGATCCATATTTCGGAATTCAGAATTCGGAAATGGCTTCTATTTCAGAATTCCGAATTCCGAATGCCCAGCCCTTAATCAAAGTAGAACAAAACAATAACTTTGAATAAGAAAACATTCAAGGTCAGCAAACCATCATGGTATTAGAGCCGTGTGTTTCTCCTTGGATTCACACATAAAACTCATCACTTACCTCTGGTCCGGTGTTCATCCACCAAACAATCATGGTGGACAACACAAAAACCAAAATAATCCCTGAACCCCTCTCAGATGATGTCCCCAGCCAACTTGCACGCCTTCTTAAACAACTCCAAACATCAACACCCGAAACCAATTCCCCAGCAGCCATCACACTCAAGTTAACAGACCACAATTACGGAATATGGTCCCGGCTCATCAAGATGTCTATAGGGGGACGGGGTTGCCTCAGCCACATCACCGGCGATCCCCCTCCTCCTAAACCCGGTGACACCAATTATCCCGCCTGGGAACAATCTGATCTCAATGTGTGTTCTCTCATCATCCATTCGATTGATCCAGATTTGGTTGATCTATTCATTGAATATAAAACGGCCAAGGACTTATGGGATGGATTGGCCACTACGTATTGCAGCGGGGTAGATCAAATACAAATATACGACCTCACAATCCGGGCAAACCGACATCAACAGGGGGTTGGAACTCTAGAATCTCTGTACATCGGACTCCAGAGAATCTGGCGTGAAATTGATCGATGGCAACCGAATCCTATGACGTGTCTTGCCGATATAGCTTATGGACGTCTAAAACAAGAAAACGGGTTGTTCCAACTCCTAGCAGCATCTCACACGATGTTCGATGCAGTTAAGTGCGACCTCCTCAAAGAGGATACGCTACCCTCAGTTGAAATGTCCTATGCCACTCTCTGTCGTGAAGCGGCGCGCCAAGGCATAATAAATCCGGCACAGGGCATAGGCAGTGACTCATCATAGGGTATTGGCAGTGGCTACTCGGCTGTGACGAATCCGGCAGCACCTCAGTCAGACACGGCTGGAAAATCAGCCAAATGAGTTGATAAGACAAAATTGTGGTGTACAGACTGCCAGAAGAAGGGACACACCCTTGAAAGGTGTTTTAAACGAATGGCTACCCTGAATGGTGGCCAGACGAAAAAAACGAGGGACTAAACCAACTGGGGCCGTCGCAACTCATGAAAAATCTTCTCCCGTGGGCAACAACAATACTCAGCCACAGAGTGGAGTCGGTTTTGGTGCTATTTCCATCAGCCAACCTAGCACAAGCACGGCCCTGCGTGCGGACGACCCTGATAGAGGGGTGGGCGATGAATTCCTCAACAGAGGTACAAGGGATGGAGATACACGTGTATCGTCCAACCCCATGC